>PVKA01021471.1:0-38621 GCA_004027165.1 Ctenomys sociabilis | reverse complement strand
TTCCTGCTCTTTTTGAAATGGCAACATTGGAATCAATGTATTAAAACTGAATTCTCTTTTTAGGCAAAGCAAAAAATATCACTAAAAGTGCAAATACTATGTGTTTAGTACCACTTCATAAATAGTAAGGTCTTTGAAAGATATTTTAAATTTTTAAACTTAGAAATAATTTTTAAAAATAATTTAACATTTTTCCAATTTCTTAAAAATGTACCACCCCCCAGAGACTGGCCTGAGACAACAAGGCCGACTCCAGCAGCATCCTTGATCCTGCCCACGCCACCCACCCTGAGAGAGCCACCTGAGACAGCGGCTGACTCCAGAGGGACCTTTCCCAGCCTTCTCGGGTTCTGGCCTATAGATCTGGACCCAGCACAGGCTGGCTGACCCAGTACAGCCTACCCAGTGAATAAGATCATCCACTATCCTTTGGGGAGCCCAGCAGACCTACCAAAGTCCAAGCCTGCCCACCGAGAGAGTGACCTGCCTGACACAGGAGGGCTGACTATGGCTATTTTCCAGATCCTCTCCCCAAAGCCAGCCAAGATGGGGAATTTTCATTATGTGCACTGCACTCCAGTTTAATTCGTGCTTGCCTGACCAGGGAACCAACAGAGGGGAAGCACAGGAGCTGCAGCAAAAAGATCTAGCTGAACACAACAGCTAGATCTGGGATAGGCATACCTGCATACTCTCAAACTTAATAGACTGGTGCCCAAATCTCATAACAAGCTAAGGTTATAGCTGAAAGCTCTACACCAAAGGTTAAAGGTCAGTGCTATACAAAATGACAAAGACAAGGGGAAAAATGCAATCCCAAACCTCGAGTCCACCAGTAATGGCAGAGAACACTAGCTCAGCTGCAATGAATGAATTAACAGATACAACAGCAAAGGAACAACAGCAGAAAGCTATAGAGGAAATAAAATAAGAAGTAACTCACCAAATTAAAAAAGAAATACCTGAATACATAGTATCTGAAATAAAGAATGAATTCCAGAAAAATTGGGTGGAAAAACAATGCTCACCCAGAACAAGTGCAGAAAGCACTACAGCTGAAACATATGAATTAACAGCATCTGAAGCAAAGACACAACAGCAGAAAGATCATGAGGAACTCAAAGCAGAAATAAGTTCTGAAATCAAAAAAAGAATTCTTTGAAAAAAGAATTCTTTGAAATCATAGCATCTGAAATACAGAAACAAGTCTGGAAATATACAGAGGAAACCCAATTTGGAAGAAACACTGCAGAAAAAGAATGAATAACTATTTCTAAAGAAGACTTGGATAAAAATTTGAGGAGATCAGAAACATAATGAATTCCTGGAATGAGCAATACAGAAAAGAAATAGCACACATGAAACACACTCAAAGAGATATAGAAGAACTAAAAATATCAAGCACGAGTCTATAAAACCATCTGAGTGAAAGCAAAGACAGAGTTTCAGATCGTGAAGATGCTGGGGCAGCTAGTGAAAAGGTGAGAAAGGATCACTGAAAAACAACGAGAATGTAGGAAAAAATAATCCATCACCTGCAAGATGACACCTGAATGAACAATGTGAGAATAATTGAGATCAACGAGAATGAAGGAGTCAATACAAATGACATAAAAAGAATTTGGGGAGAAATAATCTCAGAAAACTTCCTAACTATGAGGAAACAATCCAACATTCAAGTAACCGAAGCATACAGAACACCAAATAACTTCAACCCAAGTAGAAACACACCGAGACATATAATAGTTAAGATCCCAGAAATCCAATAATATACTGAAAGCTGCTAGAGAGAAGAAGGAGCTCACATTCAAAGGAAAACCCATCAGAATTACAGCAGACATCTCTACACAAACAATGAAGGCAAGGAGAACATGGAGCAGAGTTCTCCAAGTCCTCCATGAAAACAAATTCCAACCCAGACTATTATACCCTGAAAAACTCTCTTTCAAATTTGATGGAGAAATGAAATACTTCCACAACAAAGAACAACTAAAGAATTTCATGATGACAAAGCCATCCCTTCACAGGCTGCTGAAAGACGTTCTAGAGAGAGACCACAATGACCAGAACTCCAGGAGTGATAATGGAAGGAACCCACTAAACAGGACAGACAATTAAACACAGTTTACAAAGGAATAAGCAACAGCAGGTAAATATCATGACACACATAAGTCAGTACATTTCAATTATAACCATCAATGTAAATGGACTCAATTCTCCAATTAAGAGAAATAGACTGGCACATTGGATTAGGAAACAATATCCAACAATATGTTGTATACAAGAAACACACTTAACTCAAAAGGACATTCATAGGCTTAAAGTCAAATGATAGAAAACAATAGTACATGCCCCAGCACCTCAGAAAAGAGCAGGAGTAGTAATTCTGTTCTCAGACAGTCTCAGATGCCAAGTGAGACTGGGTGTGATGGCACTTGCCTGTAATCTCAGCTCTTGGGAGGTTGTAAAGAGAAGAATTACTATGAGTTCAGTCTAGTAATGAGACCCTGAACACCCTATTGAGCCTCCCCTAAAATACAAAATATAAAATAAAATGATTTGAAGGAGAAAGTAGACTTTGCATTAATTAAGTGAAGATCTGATTAGCCCAGGAATAAGAAAATTTGACCTCAAGATAATTGTGGATATCTTCAGAATGCAGAGGAGAAATAACTCAAAAATTGAAGTTATTTTCTTTCCCAAGATTCAGGACAAAGTTCTTATCATTTTCTGACATGCTTCTGGAAATCTTATTTCATGTTTTAGGAGTTATGATCAAAAAATAAGGTGAACACTGCTGCCAAGTTCCATCCCGAGGAGAGGCAGGCTCATGAAATCAGTGGCACATCTTCATTCACCCTTACTTATGGATCTCCATGGTGAGACTTTCATTTCTTCTTCAAAACTAAAATGACCTTGATTGATAATAAACCTTACAAATGGATTCAGGATATCAAGATAGATACAATAGTGCGTTAAAGTTGCACATCCAGAAAATGTTATTGTTCTACATCTTACATTGGGTCAAAACAATACCTAAGGATTGTGCTTAGGGACTAGTATTCTGAGGTCAGACTCCATCTTTATAATAGATACAGACTTACAGGAAAATGCAGAGAAAGAAAATCAAGGGGCATCTACATGACAATGAGAATGTCCTTGCTTAGTGTGGACTAGTTAGAAGGATTTGTTCTTCCAAATGCATCCATGGTATCAACTTCTTCTTTTGAGTTAGCTAAGATCTTTTAAGAAGGTTGCAAACTAAAACTTCCAAAATGGGACAGAAATATGCTCACTTGACCCATCAAGATTTTTCATCCTTTACCTCTTAGGTTGAACACAGGCATGATTAAGAATTATCTCCGTGTAAGTAGGTGCAGAGTTTTTTACAGTCCTTAAGGGTCAACAGCAGACTTAGAGCCAGAAAAAAATTGTAAGATTTGGGGCTAAATAATTTCTTATACTATTATTCTAAATGAGATATATACTGTTAGAATTTTTTCTTAAATTTCTCTCTCATTATTATCAATGCTTATTATTAAGAATAAGACTTAATCCAATATAGCAGACATCAGGTAATACTCCACATAATTTTATGCAAATCCTAGCTCTTTGATAGAGATCTTTCATTAAGATTTATATTGGGCAGGTCAAATAGCTCAGCTGATTAAACCACCTGGAAGCAGGCTCACAGACTAGGATTTGATCCCTGTGCATGCAGTGCTGGCCCTGCCCCTGGGACACACTGGAACAGCAATTGAGGCTGGGTGTGGTGGCATGAGCCTGTAATCCCAGCTCTTGGGAGGCTGTACACAGGGGGTTCACTATGAGTCTAATCTAGTAGTGAGCCCCTGAACACCCCGTAGATCCTTCCTTAAAGTTAAAAAAAAAAAGAAAAAATTCTTCCTAGG
This sequence comes from Ctenomys sociabilis, assembly GCA_004027165.1. NCBI lineage: Eukaryota > Metazoa > Chordata > Mammalia > Rodentia > Ctenomyidae > Ctenomys > Ctenomys sociabilis. The sequence continues at coordinate 34,710 of PVKA01021471.1, read as the reverse complement.
GATATTTTACTTTATTTAGTTGTCTTAATAGTAAAAGCAAAAGTAAAAAGAACACAACAGAGGAATGTGTGAAGAGATCTAAGGATACACTGCTTGCTTTACAATGAATGAACACAAAATAATGAGTATTTTATAGAAGTAGTAAGCTCAATAAAAATGCCAGAAGGAGAAAAATGCAGGTTACTCAGATGTGAGATTACACACCAAACTATCACTTAACACTTCTGGTGAACTGAATTCAATTTTGTTTAATTTTCAATGAGACAGGGAAGAATCCTAGTTATGTGTCTAAGTTATAATTTCCTCATAAGAAAATGAAAGCACTGTATAAAACTTAGCTTAGTGTTGATTTTCACAAGTTGACTTTCAATGTTACAACAGGGCCAATAATAGGACAACTATTTGTAGTTATGGCTTCTCTTCCAATAGAATTTTAAACATTTTAATCATAACTCTTGTATAATCACTAGCATCTACAACCACACAAATTTAGATTTAGTGTTTTACTAGAAACACAAGATATATAGATGCATATGAATTTATAAGATCAGCTTAATGTGGTCACTGAGAGTCAGATGTGGAAGTGTACAGAGGGTTTCTGCACACTGAAGACCAAAGGACTCAGCCTGAGTTGTGAAGCACACTGCAATGTCCTGTGGGAGGTTATCAAGAGCACAATGGGCTTGCAGTGGAGGCTGAAGAGTCAATGCTAGAAGGCTAAAGGTTCTGAGGCAGAAGCCAAAGAATGTGTTAGACACCAGGAAATGGTGGCCAAGATTTGACCTCTTCCAAAGAACAGAAGAGAAGCAGATCCATCCTTCCTCATAGTCCCTTTATCCAGTTTGGGTTCAGGCTGCAAACCACACTGGGGTGGGTCTTCTACACCCTAGAGAATAGAATTGCTGAGCTGATTCATTTAAACTTTCTTAACTAAACTTCTCAAACTGACCTGATCAATCAGAAGTGAAACTATTTCTGCTTTTAGAGGCCTGGTGGTAGTCTGAAAATGAACACACGCTTGAACTGTATAGATACTTTCTATGAGAACCTTTCCTGCCACTGGAAATCATTGTGTTACATAAAATTCACAAAGAGAAGTACATAGAAAAGTGCAGACCAGAAGACCTCAGTCCACCTTTTCACCCACTACACTTAGACCCCCACACTGTGGAGTGCTGTCAGTCTGGTAAAGGTACTAAAACATGTGGGCTCTGAATAACATTCTTTCTCTGAAAGGTTTTGCCTAAAGCATTGGTCCTCATACTTGATTCAACATTTGTTCAAGGAAAATATTTAATCCTTTTCCTTATTTAATTATTTTATCTCAGCTGTTTTAACTTTGACTTTGAAAAGTAGATTATACACTTTGCCCCACATGTTAGATCAGCTTGCAGTGCACTGAAATGGTTGGTGAGTTCTCCAAAGAAGAGAGGCAACTGAATCTGTAAAATATATTTCTACAATTTTTACACTGAAGACACCAGATTAATGTAGGGTACCATTCTTGATATTAAAATTTATGTCATCCAGCAGAAAAGTATAAAAATGAGATATATAAAATAAGGCCATAATAATAAGCTGAGCTGTAAATGGCTCTAGTCAACAACTTCTTTGGATAATCCACTATTACTGTGGACTGCTGGATTGTGTCGGATTGTATCACTGAATTCAAGCACCTATAATAATTGAATGACAGTAGAATACCCATCTTTGACAAGACTAAACGAAAAAAAAAGGTGGGATACAGAGGAAGAACCATTCTGTGTTTGTATAAATAGTACAATTAGGATAGATATGCAGTACTTCTGCATAATTCTATGAGAAGAGAGATTTGCACTAATAGTGTTTGGACAGGATATCCTGTCTGCTTCTTAGCTTTTCCTTTTTTTTATTTTTTTGTACACAGGGTCTCACTATGCAGCCCACATTCATAGTGATCCTCCTGCTTTCTGCCTCCCTAGGGCTGGGATTATAGGCGTGAGCCACCACACGCAGACTCCATCACCAGCTCAGCGCACCTGAAGGTGGGCCGGCCGGCAAGCGGAAGCAGGGATGGAGCCCAGGTCACTGCGCTTACCTAAGCAAGCACTTAGTCCACTGAGCTATACCGCCCTCCTGTCTGCTTCTTATACTATGGATAACGACTGGGAAGATAACAATGTAAAATTATTAATTATTGAATCTGTACTATAATTCAGTGTTAAAAAAACGATAAGTACACAGCTACATTCTTTTAACCATTAATTAGAGGAATCTGCTCTAACAGTACTTGTAAATAGAAAAAATACTTTGTTTTGTTTTGTTCTTCAATAAAATAAGAATTTATGTCACGATACTAAAATATATCCCATTTTAAAAAACTTTCATTTTAAAACTGATATCATTGAGATTAAGAATGGCTTACATCTACGCTGGAGATATAGCTTAGCAGCATAAGCACATGCACAGACAAAAGGAAAGAGAGAAGAAGAAAGAAGAAAGAAAGAAAGAAAGAAAGAAAGAAAGAAAGAAAGAAAGAAAGAAAGAAAGAAAGAAAGCAGGCCCACTTCTACCTGTAAATATGTAATTTGAAATTTGTGTCTAATTAGTAAACAGCATTTTTCATTTATTATCTGTTATCTCAGTTGTGATTATTTTCATTTTCTTTGAGGTACATTTCTATTAGAACTTTATTTCTCTTATGACCTTACAAAGGTTTTCTTTTAAGAGAAGTGTTGATTCTAATCAGGTCCAAATTCTCTTTGGTAACATATTTTGTGTTAAGTTTGAAGTGCACAAAAGGAGAGTCACATTTTCCTAGTCAGCAATCTATTTATAACTATCACATAGTGTTAAGCCTTGGAAAACTCCTCCAGTACATTTCAGTAATTTGAAGTTTTTTTTGGAAGAAATAAAAGTATTCTTTCAGTAGTAGCATGTTAAATTATTTCAAAGCACATTTAAAACAGAAATTTTGTATTTTTGTGCATATGTGTTTATACATGTGCAAAATTATAGTGCTAATAATTTTCCTTGGACAACATTTAATTTGATCTATTTTGTAGAATTTTTATGCAAATACTGAGGTTCATATATTCTCTCCTACTTTTACTGAAAACCTCCTGTGCTTACAAAAATTTTAATTATTCCATCATCCTCTTTTCAACTAAACTTGTTAAATATACATAAATTACTTGGAGGATAGAAGAGGATCTTGACTGTATTAGATGCAATATGACACTCTGAATTAATTTGTGTTTAAATTTAGCTTTATTATATAGAAAATTTCTCTCTTACCCTGATATTTAATTCAGGAAGAGCCAGTAGACTGCACCCTTACAACCCAGAGACATGCAGGCAATACGACAATACCGGCAATTGTGTATCATTAGATACGTGACATGTCACTCCACCCATGTTAACAGTTACTAAGTTTCTTCCTGTCTTGATGAGATGAAGAAAAGAAAGGAAGATGAAAATATACACATAATTAGAAGACAGGTTGTTACCTATAAAAGTTTTATTAGACTCTTGTCTTATTGAAATAATAATGGATTTCACAACAAATTAGAAGACAGTACAGAGAAGGCTCATGTACCCTTTACACTGTTTTAAAGAATTTTATGTATTCTTTAATTATAATGAATATCAATGTCACAAAATCATTTACTTATAGTTCTGTGCCAATGTACCCAACATACATTTTCATGTAAGATTTACTCCTAGTAAGATGTGAAATTATCATTTCCCTGTGGACAGATTCCTTGTGCTACACAATGTGAACTGTATTCATCTCACTGTCACTCTCTGTACTACATTAGTGTTCCCCACAAAATCATTTCCACCCAGAATCTAAGAATGTGGGGAGAGAGAGAGTGACAGAGAGAGACAGACAGACAGGGGAGGGAAAGAGGGGAGGAAGGACAGAGGGAGAGAGATAGAGAGACAGAACAAGACAGACAGACAGAAAGAGAGACTCAATTATTCAGAGTTTGAGATAAAATCCTAAATTTACAGTGGAAAATAATACTTATAAATGTCATAATAAGAAAAAAAAAGTCAGGAAAGAGACCCTGGTGAGACATAGGCAGCCGAATGCTCATAGTTGCCAGCAGCTACTAGATGCTAAAGGACATATGAAAAAGATATATAGCCTCCAAGAGAATCTGACCTTGATTTCAGAAATTTATCCTTCAGAACTTTAAATTTGTGTTGTTTTAAGTTAAGTGGCACAGTGCTTTGCTATAGCAACTCTAAGGAATAAAATGTGTTCTCCCTAAATTCTGACTGTTACTATTATGACCTTTATGCCTCTATAGTTTATCATCTATATAAATTAATATGAATGGAATCAAACAGCACATGATCTGCAGAAATGTGCCTTTTCACTCAGAATAATACTACTGATATTCAACCAAGGTTTTTCTGTGCAATCGCTCCTTCCTTTTTATTGTGGAGTACTAGGCAACGAATTATATACGAGAGTCTCTTGAATCACTTCGTATCAAGGGCATTGTTATTGTTTCCTAGTTAGGGTTATGACAAGTAGAGCTGCTGTATGAGTTACTTGCACTCTTAAACTGCTCTGAGAGAAATGACAAAGAATACTGTTGCTGAGTCATAGGCTGAGGGTAGACTTGGGCTCATGCTCTGTTGTTAAGAAGCCCTCAATCCTTTTGTGAAGTGACTATAGCCTTTTACATCACCATCAACAATGTGTTAGAAATCCAGTTAACCTGCTTTTAGCATTGCCATTACTTTCTTTATTTTAGTTGAACTAACAGCTATACGATGGCATCACTTTGTGTTTTTTTTTATCCCCCTAAAGGCTTGTGATATTGAACATTCTTTCAGAGACTTACTTCCATGTATACAATGTCTCTAGAAAAATGCTTCTTCATGTCTTCTGTAAAGTATCTGATTTTGTTTGTTTTTATATGTTTGCTTTGTTCTACTGAGCTTTGGCAATTGAAAATCCCTGAATGTTAAAGTACATCCCATAAAATACTACAAGCTGGAACAAAAAGATAGACAGGTAAGGATTTCAGGGCCTGAAGAGGGTGGTGCTTTCTAAGGATTTCTGTATATGTGACTAAATGACTGGCCCTGGTGAGGGCACCAACCCGGTGTACACAAAAACAAAGCTTCCTCAATGAAATAATGTCAGGAAAAAGCAACTCAGCAAGACAAAAACCAGTTAGGGTGGAATTGCTCTACCCCAGGAGGCCTCCAAAGAAAAGCTGCTGATCTTCCAGCAGCCTCCCAGAAGGGTCCAGCAGACAGCAGATGTGCTGTGATTTCAGGCGAGTAGACTGGATGTCTATCAAGCAATCAAGCAAGGGAAAAAAGCATGCAAAGCCAAGTTTGTAGACACCATCATCTTTTATACAACAGCTGAATTAAAAACTATCAGAACAAATTCAGTAAAGTTCGAAGATATAAAATGAACCTATGAAATACAATGTGCTTCTATACATTAACAAATAACCTTAAAAAATAGGAAAACAATTTATTTAACAATAATACTAAAGGGTTTCAGAGACAGCTCAGAAGTCTAATCACCTGGCTGGCAAGTGCAAGGACCTGGGTTTGATCCCAAGTACCACATGCTATGACCACCCCGGGTCCTGGGGTATACAGTGATAGACTGAGAACCAGGCATGGTGGTGCACGCCTGTAATCCCAGTGCTGGGGAGGCTGAGACAAGAGGATAACTATGAGTCTTAACTGCATTTTGAGACCCTATTTGTCAAATATATAAATCAATAAAATAATTTTTAAAAATAGCACTAAAAATTAAAATTCTTTAAATATGTAGAATGATAGAAGTGGAAGGCCTTAGTCTCAATATAACCAAACACTGATGAAAATGATTTAAGAAGCCAGAATTGAATAAAAGTCCTCTATGTTCTTGGGCTGCAATAATTAATATTCTAAAAGTATTCATACTACCTGAAGTCAGAGTAGATTTAATGGCTTCTCAATGAAAATCCCATGATAGTTTTTACAAAAATATAAAAGGATTTTTATGATTAATATGGGTTCAAAAATATATTAATAATCAAACCACTCTGGTACAAAAGATTAAATCTTTTTCTTTCTTTTATTTTTGTAGCTGGCCCAGCCATCCCTGGGGGCAGGGCTGCACAGCAGTGGTCCCTGTGCTTGCCTAAGCAGGTGCTTTAGATGGCTGAGCTATCTCACCGGCCCCTAAAAGACTAAATCTTGAAAAAAAATCTGAGGAAGAAAACATAGTCCCTGGTTTCAAAATACAGTATAAAGCTTGTAATCAAAGCAGGGTAATTGTGCACCAAAAACTGGCAACTGTCCAAGGGGTTGTAATAAAGATATCGTTATTGTTTAATCTCCGACACCACATACAGTGTCAGCTGCGCCCCAGGGTGGGCTAAGCTGGTCCAAAAGAAAGCAATAAAGAAATATCATGATTAAATTGATACCTTTAGAGCTATATCACTTTTGACAGTGAGGTCAAGAGAGCACAGTGGGGAAAGACGGTAGGGATTCTGACAGATGGTGCCAGGAAAGACAGTCATTACAAAACAATTACACGATACGTCGTGAAAATAAATCTAAAGGATAAATACAACGTTAGTCAGGAGAAATCATCACTACACTAAAGCTGCATATCTTCTTAGTGGTATTTATCCTTGGTCTATGAAACAGTTCTGATACTTAGAGTTAGTTAAACCATAAGTACAGAATTCGGGGAACTCACACAGTAATGTAAATTGAAGGAGACAAAATATTTGAAAAAGTCAGCATCCATTCACAATAAAAGAGTGAGGATTGATGAGACCCCTCTAATACAGTCTTTCATCAATGAATTTTCCTGCAGTACTCAATAACAAAGGACTGCTAGTGCTCCAGTTAGCACAGCTTCCATCAGAAAATAGATGTTCCCATTACAGCCGTCCTGGCTCAGTAAAATAAGAATAGGGAGGAATTTGCTAACCTGATAAAGAACATTCCACAAAAATGTAGCTAATACACCCATTCATTAAAAAGTAAAAGCATTTCACATAAGATCAGGAATGAAACAAAAATGTCCACAATTTTCACTAGCATTCAAATTAAATTTTCCATTACCAAGTTAGTATAATAAGAAAAGAAAAGAATGAAAGGCAAAAATGTTAGAAAAATTAAAATAAATTTCCTCATATTTGCAAGTTATTCATTAGACTATACAAAAATCTCCAAGGAATCTATTAATCAAGCCTTCACACCAAATAAGTAAATTCAGCAATGTTTAAGTTTACAAAATAAGTACACAAATATTTATTTTATGTCGTGTTTCAAAAATGTATTCATGGAAAGTGAAACCAAACAAAGCCATTTATACCAGATCAAAATGGTCAAATAATCCTGTACACACTTTAAAACTAGGTACAGATTTGTACATTATCACAACAGTTTCTGGCTATAGAAAAATTATCCTAAAGTTTACTTGGAAATCTGAGGGAACTACCATAGTAAAACAGTTTGCAAAAAGTGAGTTAGGAAAATGATTCTTCCCTAATTCAAGAATTATGTAGTTTAAATAACCTAGATTATGCTACTTATACAGGAATAGTTATATAAACAGCCCAGAACTAAGCACCATATATGTGTATTCAATAGATTTTTATAAAAGAAAGAAAATTCTGTGAAAGAAAGGATAATCGTTTCAATAAATGGTGCCAGAACAATGAGATATCCATGGAGAAGACAAAGTATAACTTAAAATATGTCAATACACATTGGAAAAATATGAAAGTTCTGTAAGATCACGTAGAAGTACTTGTGGATGACGGAATGAGCTGAAAGTTCTGATACACCCTGAAGATCTTAAGAATAAAAGGAAATTAATAGATTGGATTTCATCAACCTGAGCAGTGGAGGGCTTCATTTAATAAAAGAGAAAAATGGGATCAGGATACACACTTATTCAGCATGAGGGAAGGCCTGAGTTCTAGCCCTAGAGCCAGAAAATATTTTTTTGAAAATAAGTAATTGTGCCTGCACTGAAGATAAAGACAATTTTCTGTCATTATTCCTAAAAATTGCAATGTAACAACTATTTGCATATCACTTTCAATTCATTAGATATTAAAAGTCATCTAGGAGGATGTGCATAAGTTCTTTGCAAATATTAAATCATTTTATAGAAGGAACTTGTACATGTGTGAATTACAGAATCTGAGAGTTATGGAGCTAATCTACTGATGCAGGGGAAAGACTACTTGCTAATAATAAAACTGAAGAATGCATGTTATCTCAAACACAACAATAACATGACACTTGGGAACATCTTATACTTTATTAACAAATTTGTCTTTATGGAAAATGTTCAGAAACTGTACAATGAATGAGATAATACCTCACAAAACTTGTGTGTAGCAAGAGCAGAATTTCAGGAAGAAGTGTACCTGAAATTGATACTATGTTCTTGACAAGAATTTAAAAGATCTATTTATTTGACCAAAAGTTTAAAAATACATTATACTAGTTGAGAAAGATGTAGTTCAGTAGTCCTAGCAAGTCACTGCACACATTTTTGTTTTAATCTCTGATAAAAATCTGTTTTTAATCTGTGATAAGAATATGTGTCCTGTATTATGTGTGGTTCTATTTTTACCATTCTTCCAGACAGTGAAAGACTTTACTTTCTATGATTTCTTTTGATTAATAACGTACTAATCATTTTGTTCTTTTTCTTTAAAATAAAAAAGAGGGCTCATAATGTAGCTCAACAGCACAGGCATTTGGTTGGCAAGCACAAGATCCCAAGTTTGAGTCCCAGGACAAAAAAAAAATAAATAAATAAAAAGAATGCATCTATCTTGCATAGGAAGACAATCCGTGCTTCTAAAACAACATTTATTTGGTATCATCAGGTCAGAATTTGGAAAGGATTGACAGTGAGAGAAAAAAAAAATTGTGATAAATGAAATGTTTTATATCTTAATTATAGTATTGTTTCCATGTCTGTATGCATTTGCCAACATTTAGCTGGAGAACAAAGATAATCTTTGGTAAAAATTTAGCCTTTTCTAGGTAGTTTTAAAGTTGTCTTCTCCTTTTCAAAACTGGGAAACATTCACCTGAAATTCTTCTGATCCCCATCAATGCATTATCAGCTGGAAGTAAGCTACATGTTCTCCTTCCCACTGCATATTTGGTACAAATCCAGTCATACTTTCCCCAAGATCTCACTGCGCCTGTAGAACAGAAGATTTCAGACTGCACCTCCTTCATATCATCCCTTGTTCACCATTGTTAATGCACCATTGACATAATGAATTCTGAAATCAACTAAATACTTCTTTCTTTCCCAAGAGTGGAAGGATCGTGACAGGCTCTGGCCATTCCATTCCTCAAGTATGAATCAGAAGTGATCAGGGGCCGGCCAAATAGATCAGCAGATTAAAGCACTTGCAAGCAGGAGCAGGGGCGTGGGATTCAATCCCCAAACCTGCAGTGCTGTCCTTACCCCTGGGACATGCTGGGATGGCAATTGAGACTGGGCATGGAGGTGCATGCCTGCAATCCCAGCTCTTGGGATGCTGTAAATGGGTGGATCACTGAGTCTGATCTAGTAGTGAAACCCTGAACACCCTGTAGACCCTTCCTTAAAATACAATAAATAAATTTAAAAGAGTACGCAAAATTTGTCTTAATCCCACCACATAATCATATCTTATCCTTATATAAACACTCTGAACAGGGCAGAGTATTGCATTCCTCACGTCTCAGAAGGCTGAGACAGGAAGATGACAAGATTGAGCCTAGCCTAGATAATTCAGCAACATTATAAGATTCTATCTCAAAATTTTAAAAAGGCAAAAATGTCTGCACATAGCTCAGGGTGAAGACCCTGGCTTCAATTCACAGTACCCCCCTACCCCAAAAAGTAATCATAACAATTTTCATGATATATATATCACACACATACATGTAGAAAGTTACACACATGAACAAAATGCATACAACATTTACACCAACTTGCTAGGTGTGTCTTATACAATATTTTTCAAATGACTTTCTTCATTCAATGATTTATCAAGACTGGGAGTTAGAGGACAAGCACATGACCCTGGGCTGTATATAATTACGAATTATATACACAAAAAAGTATATAATTACGAATTTTTCAAATAACTGACACCACAAAAAAGTATATAATTACTAATTTTTCAAATAAACAGATAAGGCCCAGCCAAATAGCTCAAATGATTAAAGTTACTGTAAGCAGACGCAGGGGCCAGGTGTTCAATACCTGGGCCTGCCATGCCAGCCCCATCCTTACAGTGTGCTAGACAGCAATTGAGACTGGCTGTGGCGGCATGCACCTGTTACCCCAGCTCTTGGGAAGCTCTAAACGGTGGATCATGAGTCTGATCTAGTAGTGAGACCCTGAACACCCTGTAGACCCTTCGCTAAAACGTACAAAATAAATAAACAAATAGATAAATAAAATAAAATAAGCATATAGTGATTTACCTTGAATATTATTGACTCATGCTGGTTATTTACAGTTAAGTAAACATACACTGGAATGTAGATAGTTATATATCACCGTGTATAAGCACTTAGTCCCTCACGTCACAATATTTAATTTTTTTCCCAGTCTTTGATGTTAAAACACTATAACAATGAGTCATTTATAACATATTTTAAGGAAACTTATAGACATATTTACTATGATAAAAACTAGAACTAAAATTCCTAGATGAAAAGGTATCGTGATTTATATGTTTTGATATGTATTGGCAAACTGCTCTCCAAACATGTCAAATGAATTTATATTTCTCACAATGAAGGCCGATGGCATTTCTTTCACTTTTATCCTTGGAATAGTGTATGATCACAAGCGTAGAACCTTCACAATGTGACAGATGTTCTATTTATCTGTCATTTTTTTTCTCTTTTGGACTTGTGCAAACTCTGGTCATATTAAATTTATCATTCATCAAAATGTTTATATTTTATAGTCCTCTTTCATTTTATATCATATCATGAGAGCTTTGCTGCTTAATTAAATTTATAATCTCTTCAAAAATTTTGACACTGATTATAGGAATTTTATCTTGATTAGAAATTGTATTTTCTTTAACATATGAAAATCTGTCCATGTTCACATACTAAAGCTGAATGATTTTGTGTATTTTTATTTAATACCCTAAATAACTAAGTGGTCATCTTAAGAAGTACTGGAAATGAATTGACAGACATTCCCGTGCTATTTTTTGAATATGTACCCAAGGAATCTTTGAGACAAAAAATTTTCAATAACATTCATGGTAGAAATCTATCTATAATTTTTACACTAGTGCTGCCAGCATCTCTGTTTCCCAGGAGCCTTCTGCTTGCTCTGTATTGTCTTCCTCACAGATCCTGAAAGAGGGGTCTCCATGGAGCAACCTTCCCATCTTCCTGGAAGAGCTGGCTCAAACTTCTTTGGCTGCAGAGCAGCTGCCTTCTTTCCTGAGGAGGCCCCTCTCATCTTACTTCTCTGCATACTGTTTTGGGATGGCTTTTTGAAGTTGTCTTCTGCAGATTGCTGTCCACGAGTTTAAGAACCCTGCTTTCTGGAACTCATTCAATCCTGTTTTTATTCCAACTAACAATTTCCCTAGTGGAATCTTACAGGTCTTCAGGTTTGTCTGAAATAATGAAATAGGAGACACAACCCAAGGTTCTGTAGTCAAGGATACTTCTGCAACCAGGATCAGATCTCCTGATCCCTACTGTAGGCCAGACTTAATTTTTCTGATGGTGACCTGAAACAAGAATACAGCTGTCTCCAGCAAGACTTTGTGCACTGCTGTCCCTCTAACCTCCATAGTCATTATTGTCAATTGTGACTACTTGTCACCTTGATTTTACACCATTTTCATGTTCAAATATGAGTAACTTCTGATTGTCTCCTGTATTCTCTGTTTTGATAATTATAATATCTAAAGGTATTCTTCATGAATTGAGATGAACTGTATCATTTTAGAAAGCCTGCCTGTTATCACCTACCTATCTCATACTCAGCCCTTGCTTTAACATGTAAGGAAAAATCAGAAAGAAATGTTATGTGGTATTAAAGTTTTGTAATAGATCTCTATTGTCAAATAACTTAAGATAAATTAGAATAATTATGATATAAAATGATATTGTGGAGTACAAAAGGATGGCTTTTAGGATTCAGAGATAAGCAATAAGTGACTCACTTTATATACAAATTTCTTGTCATATAATAAGTATAATTCAGCCAGGCGTGGTGGCGCATGCCTGTAATCCCAGCACTAGGGAGGCTGAGGCAGGAGGATTGTTGTGAGTTCAAGACCAGCCTGAGCTACAAAGTGAGCTTAAGGCCAGCCTGAACTGCACAGTGAGACCCTGTCTCAAAAAAAGACCAAAAAAAAAAAAAAAAGTATAATTCAGTTTTAGCTCATTGGAAGATTTTAATCTCATTTTGTTCTCTTTAATTTTATGAATACTTTGTGAAATGCTTATAAATTTGAGAAGAAATTTATAACATTGCTTCATATTGTCCCTTTCTTGCATTGTACTCAATAATACTTAGCTTGGCTTTTTAAAATTTCTGCTCAACTTGATGTGATTATTTTAAAGAATACAATGTCATAAATTAGGCCAATACTATCATTTACATCTCTTTGTCAGGTTCTGATTCAGGACTATGCACATGTCAAGAAAAGGATTGAACATTTTCTAGGTTTTTGAAAAGAATTTAGAGACATGTTTTGACAAGTAAATATGTTGTGCTAAATAAAAATAAAAGTAAAATAGAATAAACATACCTCTTAAATTTTCTGTAAGTAAGGGGTGTGACTAGAGACCATACTCATAAGTGAAATAAATCAGACTCACATGTATAAACATCATATTGTCTCCCTAGGACAAGAACCTGAAACTGTAAATAAGATTCAAAAGTTACAATCATGTTACCTAAGTAATTTTACTACTAACTTGTGTTAGTTCATTGAAAGAAACAGTGGTTATAGTGTGCAACCCATTGGGCATGCTTATATCTTGGAATCTTGGCAACTAATTCGAAGATAACAATATGCAATGTAATAACGATTGTTAATTTCCTATCTTACTTCAAAATTTTGTATTTTTTAAAATTTTTTACTCTATTTTAGAATGTTTTCAGTGCAAATATATTTTGAATGAGATATAAAGATTCAGAATTCTGAATCTCAAAATGTATACAGTGAGGAAAGAGATTTTTTTCTTGAAATCATTCTTTAGTTATGCTCCAGCCCATAACAGAGAGGGCAGAAGAACATAGTAATTAAGGGCGTAGGCTTGAGACCAGCACATCTAGATTTGAATGCCAACTTTGGTTTTATCAAACATATTTGACCTTTTTTAAAGTCCATTTTCCTCTAATGTAAAACGGAATGAAAATATTTTCCTGGCATGTTTTTTTTTAAAATAAGGATTAAATTAGATATTATCCAAAGTAATTTTTCGTGCAGAGTGAAAAATTATGCGTTAAGATGTAGGTAATGCATGTAAATGATCTCACACACTCAATGACTGTTTACCTCCATACATGGAGGTTTCTAGACAGTTATTTTGGGGGGTTTCATAGCCTCATAAATAGTCATGACCTTTCTCTACATTACTATTCCAGACCTACAATTGAGAAATCCCTTTACCTGTCAAAAACATTAGTTATTATACTACCAAGTCCCACTACTTATGTCTTTGTAAATACATAAATTGGACTATGTAGTGAATACCAGACGTTTTAAGAACTCTTATCTATTCCTCTCAATGAGAGGTTGGACTTGTCTCGCTGCTTATCATAAAGCCTGTGGGCCTCATGGTGGCCATTCCTTAAGTCTCCAACTGGGAGCTTACTGAGGAAAACCACACGTGGGGAGGGAGCAGCGCTGTGCCTCCCCTCTGGGCTCTGGCTTTAGTTCTGTAGGCTTCCCTGACCCACAGTCAGACCATTTTGTGCGCGGATCAATTTGTGAGCAACACTGCAACTTCTAAGGGAACTGTGGTAGTGCAGAACCTGTTTTGTTCTCCTAAAAACTAAAGCTGATTACACTGTTCTTGAGAGATAATTTGGCTGCTAATTGAGAAGATTGTGTCCGTGGTAGTGATAAAGGACGTATAAGCCCTAAATATGAAATTTTTAAAAATTAATGAAATAGGTATAATACATTTATCTTGAAATATATGACTGTCTAAGCCTGATTTTTCATACCTAATTATTAGGTTAAATGATTTCATTAATCACTTTAGGTTAAACATTGAAAATAATTTCAGTCGCATTTCTGTGTGAACAGATTTATGAGCTCTCAATCAAAACTCCCTACATTAAACTGATTATTTCTAGTTCCCTTAATTAGAGATATGCTGTTTAAATCTAATAGAACAGATTACTGTAAGAAAACAGATTTGGTATTTTTAGAAACTGCATTAATCTTTAATGATCCTAAGGTATGTTTTAATACTTTGGAGTGATAATTCCTTAAATAAAATCCAACTGGCCTAAGAAAAGAACAACACATAACTTGCACAAATATACACCTTCAAACAAAATCCTTTATGGAAAGGCAGTTTTCCATTTGTTATAATTTGAAGAAACACCAGAATAGCACACTTTACCTAATATTTGATGTGGGAAGGAGCTATCCATCAAGTAGTTCTTACAACAAGTAAATTTACTTTCTCAAGCAATATATTTTAAGTGCTTGATCCATACATCTACAAAGATCTCATATATTTCTTGATCAAAGGCTGTCATTTTTAGCCTGATTGAATTTCTCTATTATAATATAAGCTGTTGCTCTTGCCAAAGAAAAATGTGTCATTAATCTTCCTGTATTTCTATCAAAACATATGGATACAGTCCTTTGAAGTGAAAAGACATAGTCCAAGTTCAATTTGAGGTAGAAAGATATTTTGTACTTTGAAAAATAGTAATATAAACTCCAGAGAAAGGGAATTAAAAGGAACAACAAAGGCACTGAAATTCTGCTGCTTAGGCGTTTTGTGCTGACTGATGGCCATTGGAATATTTTAGTGGAGAAATAATAATTAGGTGCTGCTGACCTTACCTTCAATGTGACTTTGGAGGCACTCAGCAGCCCAGTGATTAATAGGGTAGGTGCTCATTTGTGTACCCAGTGATTAAGAGAATGCATGGGGAGAAATTGCAGGCTACGACAATCATGGACTCGTTAGATTGCCTTGACATTAATGTTAATTTTGGAGAACTTTTGCATCTGAGTAACTATAAGAAAACCTTCTTGGAGTTCATAATAACAGGGAAATTTTATATGTCAATTTTATTTTAAAAACTCTTGGTCACTTTCAAAGATAATGATTAAATACACAATGAAAGTGCAGTGAACAGTGGCTTATCCTCTGCAAAGTATATCAAGATAAACAAAACTGACCAATTAAATGAGCTTCTTATGATTCATTAACCCCACACTTTGCTGGATACTAAAGGATAAAGAATTTTAGCCTGGGATATGGCCTATATTGTAGGGATTTGGTGCTGAGTCTTACACTAAATTGTTAGGGATTCTGAAGATGCTCAGAGATGTAAGTAGGACTGTCTTATACCCCCAAATTGGTGGTTTCCCAGCTTCCATAGCACAAGGAAATATTTGCGTGCAACCTACCCATGACACCTATTTCATCTGGCTAACGTGGGACGTTCAGTGCTTAACAGGACTGGGTGACTGGTTTTTCTTCTGAATAGACAGGACTATTTGGCCAATATTCACCCCATGAGCACTTCAATTTCTGCTCTGATGGAGCCAGCAGAACCCTTCCTCACTATCACAGCTACTTGTCTTTCCTGGAGGAAAGGAAACTCAAAGTTCCTTCTTGATTGTTCCTTGCCTTTGCACTTTTTCTGCTAACTGGTAGTAAATACATATTTAGCAGCATTCTTTCTTATTTATTTTTTTTATCTTTTAAATGAATTATATTTATTTTTTAATTTTTATTTATTATTTTTTAATTTATCTTTTATTTTATTGAATTATTTCTTATTTAAATGCTATTGACTACTTCAATTTTAGTAATTAATACAAAATTGACACTAAAAATGTAATATTCAAAGAAGTTTCTTTTCTTTTTTGTTTTGTATTTTGAGCAGGGTTTCACTATGCAGCTCAGATTCATAGTGATCCTCCTACTTTTAGCCTCCCCAGATGTTGGGATTGCAGGCATGTACCACCATACCCAGACTCGGTGGCCAGCTCAGAATGCCAGGGGGCAGGGGCAGGGTGTACGTGGTGCCAGCGAATGAATCCTGGCCCCTGAGCTTGCCTAAGCAGGCATTAGTACCATGAGCTATCTCACTGGTTCCCAAAGAAGTTTTTTTATATGTCATGATTTATAATCTACACAACACTTAATTAGAATAAAAACCAAAAGTGGCAAGGAGTGGCGGTGCATGTGTGTGATGCCAACATTTGGAGAGCTGAGATAGAAAGGTTGCCACAAGTGTGAGCCCAGCGTGGGCTACATAGTAATTTCAAGGCTAGTGCAATCCAAAATAAAACTCTACCTCAAAAATAGAATCAATACAAAAACTGCAAAAAATGCCTGAATTATAATAATGCGTTTGCATTACCGGGGACACATTTGAAGCCCCCTCGATAGGGCCGCACATGATGCTGAGCCCTCTATATGCTGGGTATTCCTTATTCAAGCATACACTGATTTAATTATTTTTCCATCCTAAGTAAGCAATTATCAAGCAGTTTAGTCCCAGCATTTGTTTGCAGTCTTACATGTAACTGCAATAGTACCTGGAATTCTTTTTTCCTTCTTCAAAATTTCATGGATAGAAGATATGTCCTTACTATAGATCTTGGTAACTTCAGGAAAATATGTGTTTTACTTTCCTTATTTGGTAGTGAAAGCTCATCTTTTAACCCAAAAGAAGCAGTTTGCCACTTGTTAGATATACAATGCTGCAAGTAATAACATTTTCTACTCGGGGAAATTATTAAATAGAAAAAGGGGAATACCTAAGCACAATCTTTGTCACATCACAACAGTTACTCTGACCTACAAGAAGGCTGATAAGTGAAAATCAAAGTGTTCTTAATGTAACACTAACAGCAATAGTTTATAACATGTGCTACAACAATTCTGCTAAGTAGATTTAAACTGATCTTACCAGGCTGGCAAGATAGCTCAGCAGACTAAGCATCTACTTAGGCCAAGCACAGGTACTGGGGTTCCATCCCCGGCCCCACACACTGCCCTTGCCTTGCCCAGAGGCACGTTCAGCTGTCCTTAGAGACTGGGTGTGGCGGTGCACAGCTCTCCCCAGCACCGGGGAGGCTGAAAACAGGAAGGAGACTCTGTACGAAATACATAAAAAAAGACAAAAAAATAAACTGATATTGCTACCAATATAAGGTTTCCTACGGAAGATTATGAATGTGCTAAACTGTCTCGTACTAACCATTTCAGTACATGTGTTGTATTCTATGCTATCATGTTGTATAACTTAGATATGCAACATATTATTTATTTTAAAATATAATAACTGTAATTGTTACCCACACTAAATCACTGTACTTTTTAATTGTAACACATTTTTATTTTTAAAATATTACTTTAAATTTACATATTTGAGAGGCACAGTGTAATATGTAATGAGCAAATCAGGCCTGTAAGCATTTCCCGTTCCCTACACTGCTCAGTAATTTAGCTAACACATAAGAATTGCACAAGAGTTACCTTGGCTCTTGAGCTTTGTTTTAAGACTTTGGAAAGGATATTCATGTGTGTTTGCATGGGAAACCTAAAAGACACCTTAGTCGTGTTTGTCACCCAATGTAGACTTGGCAAACAAAAACAAAAGTTCTCCAAACACCTCTGTTTGCAAAACAAATTGCAACCAAAAGCATTTATGAATCAAGGTGCTGGTGTATATGATTATCAATATGTGTTACAATGTTTGGAGAAGTAGCAGTATTTTCTAAGAAATACGAAGAAGACTGTGAGTTTGCATCAAGAGGCAACACAGTTAAGGAAGATCACATGCCTGCCTCTTCCACACAGGGCATGAAGAAAACAGAACCTTATGGGGAACCCATTATTTTGTACTGTTCTACATGTTGGCAAGTTTCTTCTTCACCTACCTGTTCATTGTTACTTCTCCTGAAGAATCACTGACTTGATGGAAACATGTGTTTTCCTAAATTTTTGTGCCTCAGGAAGCTTCACATCAGTTGGGGATATTTACAATGCTTAAACCATAGCCTAGAAAGATGACTATCCCAGACCCAGTCTTACTATTTTTTAACTTAGAGAGAGAAAAGCATAAGGACAACATTACAAAATACAATTTCATATAGACCTACACAAAAGAAAGCTAGATTTGGGGGAAAAGGGATAGTGTTCATTTACATGAGATTAAAGGACAAGGCCCAGCTTGTGAGTGAGAACTTCCACCATATTCTCAGGACTCCTCCAGCCCCAGCACAAGCCCAGGCCCCACTAATGTATGGGAGACTACCTGAACTTCCCTGCACTGGCTAGACCCCTCCAGACCCAGCTCAGGCCTTGCATACAGCCTGGGTTGAAACTGCAGCTGAAATCCCTGCAGATAGGCTAGAGGCCAGAATCACTCAGCTAATCCAGGAACAGAACATCTTGCCAGAGGAGCACAGTAGGTTCACTGAAAAGGGCTACAGCAGAAAGAAGCTGAGCACAGCAGCCAGACCCCAAGCCAGGAACAACTGAATGAATTCAAACTTCGTAGATGTGCACCCAGATTTCAGTATGTGCTAAGGCTATAACTGTACCAAAGCTGTACACCAAGGGTTAGAGGACAGTGCTATAAAAATGGCAAACACAAGGAGAAAAATGCAATTTCAGACTCCGAGCCCACCCAGAACAAGTGCAAAGGACATTAGCACATAAGAAATGGGAAAATCACACAGCTTAAATGTCTGAATTAATAGCGTCTGAAGTAAAAAAAAAAAAAAAAGAAAAAAAGAAAAAATGTAGAAAGGTACAGAGGAATGCAGATCAGAAAAAAAAAACCTCTGAAATAAAAATATCTCTGAATTAATAGCGTATGAAGTAAAGTATCAAATGTAGAAACATAGAGGAAATCAGATCAGAAATAATCTCTAAGGTAAAAGAATTAATACCTACTTCTCAAGAAGACACTGATAAAAAAAGAAGCGATTAGAAAAACGATGGGTTCCTTGAATGAGAAATACAGGAAAGAAATAGATCACATGAAGCACAGTGAAAGAGATATAGAGGAACTTAAAATCTCAATCACACGCTTGCAAAAACGTTTGCGTGAAAGTGAGGATAGGGTTTCAGATCTTGAAGATGCCATTGTAGCTAGTGAAAAAGTAAGAAAAGTTATCTTAAAAACAACTAGGATGTAGGAAAAAGTAATTCATCACTTGCAAGATGATGCAAAGATGAGCAATGTGAGACTAATAGGCATTAATGAGAAAGGAGGAGCCAATACAAATGATATAAAAAGAATATAGGCAGAAATACTAGCAGAAAACTTCCCAAATATGAGGAAACAATCTGACATTCAATTAACCAAAGCATACAGAATTCCAAATAACATCAACCCAATTAAAAACACACCAAGACATATAATAGTCAACGTCCCAGAACTCCAGCACAAGAGCAATACACTGAAAGTTACTATAGAAAACAAACATATCACATTTAAAGGAAAACTGGTCAGAATTACAGCAGACTTCTCTTCACAAAAAATGAAGTCAAGAAGAGTAATGAGCAGAGTACTTCAAGCCCTCTATGAGAACAAGTTCTAGCCCAGAATACTGTACCCTGCAAAACTCTTTTTCAAGTTGAATGGAGAAGTGAAATAATTGCATGACAAAGAACAACTAAAGAATTTCCTGAGGACAAAGCCAAATGTACACAGAATACTAAAAGATGCTCTACAGAGGGAAGAAAATGGTAACAACTCCATGAAGGAGAACAGAAGGAACCCACTAAATAGGGCAAGCAAATAAACACAGGAGAAAAAAAGAGTAAACAAATGCAGGTGAATAACATGTCAATCATAAGTCAACACATCTCAGTGTCAGTTATTACCGACAATTTAAACGAACTCAATTCATCAATTAAAAGAAATAGACTGGATTGGGAAACAATATTGAACAATATGCTGTATATAAGAAACACATTTACTTCAGAAAGAAATTCATAGACTGAAGTTGAAAGGATCGAAAACAATACTACAAGCCCCAACATCTCAGAAAATTGCAATTGCAGCAATCCTGTTCTCAGACAGTCTCCACTTCAAAACAAGAATGATCAAATGAAATAACGAAGGCCAGTATATACTGGTTAGGGGAAAACTTCAAGAAGAAGAGGTAACACTCATAAATATCTATGCACCAAACACAGGAGCACCCAAGTATGTAAGACAAATCTTAATGGACAGGAACCATCTAATATCCAAGACCACAATCTTAACAGGAGAGCTGAACACACCTTTATCACAAAAAGATAGGTCAACCAGAAAAAAATTAGCAAAGAAGTAGAAGAATTGAGCTAGAGCTTGGAACAAATGGACTCGGTGGTCATATACAGAGTGTTCCACCCAAACAAAGCAGAACACACATTTTTTTTCACTTACACATGGGTCATTTAATAAAATAGAGAAAATACAAGTTCATAGGTCATGCTTAAGTATATACAGGAAAAAAGAAATTATCCGATGCATATTATCTGACCACAGTGCAATAAAAAAACTGGAAATAAATGACAAAAGAAACAAGAAAAACCACCTAAATACATGAAAATTAAACAACACCCTACTTAGCAACTAATGGTTCACAGATGAAATTAAACAAGAATTTGAACAATATGTGCAATTCAATGAAAATTCAAGCAAAATATATTGGAATTTATGCAAAGCAATGAATGCAGTTCTTCCAGGGAAATTTATAGCTATGAACTCAAACATTAGGATAACACAATGGTACAAATAAACACCTTAATGTTGCGCCTCCAATATCTAGAAAAGGAAGACCAAACCAAACTCAAAGCGCAAAGACAGGAAGAAATCTTAAAGACTAGAGGAGAAATTAATTCAATGGAGATGAAGAAAACAGTTCAAAGAATTAATGAATCAAGTAGCTGGTTCATTGAAGGATTAAATAAAATTGTTAAGCCCCTAGTTAACCTTATCAAAAAGAGAAAAGAAAAAATTCAGATACAAGCAGAAATGAATGAAAAGGTTGTAATAACCATAGACCATGTGGTAATTCAGAACATAATCAAAAGCTACTTTGAGAATCTTTACACTTACAGAATAGAACACACAGAAGAAATGGACAGATTCCTAGAAATTTACAAATTACCAAAACTGAATCAAGAAGATATAACAACTCTCAATAACCCCCAAACAGCCAATGAAATATGAAATGTAATAAAACAAAACCTACCAACAAAGAAAACTCCAGGTCCTGATGGATTCACAGCTGAATACCAACAGAAATTTACAGAAGATATAATCTCTATACTCCTCAAACTCTTCAATGAAATTGAAAAGGAAGAAGTACTTTCAAAATCATTCCTGGAGGCAAGTATTATACTGATTCAAAAACCAGGAAAAGACACAACCAAAAAAGAGAACTACAGGCTAATCTCCCTCAGGAACAAAGATGCAAAAATCCTATCAAACAGAATATAGCAAATCATCAAGATTATAGACCGTGACCAGGTAGGATTCATAGCAGGGATGCAGTTATGGTTCAACATACAGAACTCTTTCATTGTAATACACTTTATCAATAGGGTGAAAACTAAAAACCACATGGTCATCTCAATTGATGAAGAAAAGGCTTTTGACAAAGTGCAGCAATCATTAATGATCAAAGTCCTACAGAAACTTAGAGTAGATGGCCTCTACTTCAATCTGATAAAAGCCATCTAGGACAACCCAATGACTAACACAATTCTAAATGGGGAAAAACTAAAATCGTTTACTCTCAGATGTGGTAAAAGACACCTCTCCTATTCATTATAGTTCTGGAATCATTATTCAGAGTCATTAAACAAGACACAGAAATAAAAGGAATAAGAGTAGGTAAAGAAGAAGGTAAACCATCATTATTTGCAGATGATGTGATACTTTACTTGGAAAACCCAAAAAACTCCACCAAGAAGCTACCAGAATTGACACACAAATTCAGTAACATAGCAGGATACAAAGGCAATACCCAAAAGTCAATAGAACTTTTCTTTTTATTCTTTTTTCTTTTTTCTTTGGCAGAACCAGGGATTGAACTCAGACCCTTATGCTTGCCAGGGAAGTGCTTATTCCACTGACCCATCTCCCCAGGCCCTCAATAGCATTTTTCTACACAGATAACAAATACACTGAGAGGGAAATTAGAGAAACAATACCTTTTACAATAGCACTGAGGAAAATTAAATACCTTGGAATTAATCTAACTGAAGAAGTCAAAGATCTTTTCAAGGAAAACGACAGTACTCTGAAAAGAAAGAGATTGTAGAAGATTTTAGAAAATGGAGAGATATTCCCTGCTCCTGGATAGGAAGAACCAACCTTATGAAGATGCCATAGTCCCAAGATTGTTGTACAGTTTAATGCAATCCCTATCAAACTACTACCAGCATACCTCCAAGACGTGGAGAAATTGTTCCTAAAATTTATTTGGAACAAGAAAAGACATAGAATAGCAAAGGCAATCCTGGGCAAGAAAGACAAGGTAGGAGCCATTACAATTCCTTACTGGAAATTAAACTGCAAAGCTACTGTGATAAAATCAGCATGGTATTGGCAACAAAATAGACCTGAGGATCAATGGAATAGATTAGAAGATGTAGAAGTCTGATAAACACACTCAATCACCTTATCTTCAGCAAAGGGGCAAATATGCTTACTGGAAGAAAGATAGCCTCTCTAACAAATGGTGCTGGAAAATCTAGCTTTCTACATGCTTAAAACTGAACTTAACCCAGGTCTATCACCATGCACTAAGCTAAAGTCAAAATGGATTGAAGATCTAAACATTAAAACAGAAACATTAAATATCTTGGAAGAGAAAGTAGGAGGAGCTCTTGAAGACATAGGGTAGGCAGAGTTCACAGACACAAATCAAATGATGGCATGGGTAATACCTGAAAGAATTAACAACTTGGACCTGTTCTTATCGAGAAATTTTTGCACGTCAAAGAAAATTATCAACAAAACAAAAAGACAACCTAAAAATTTGGAAAAAAATATCTTACCTAATAAGCACCCAGACAAAGGTCTGCTGTCTCAAATTTATAAAGAACTAAAAAACATTAGGACCCCAGAATTTAAAGACCCAATCCAGAAATAGGCATCTGAGATGAACACACACTTCCTAGAGGATGAATTTATGAAAGCAAATAAATATACGAAACAATGCTTCATATCACTAGCCATCCGTGAAAGGCAAATTGAAACAAAACTGAGACAACATCTTAAGAATGGCTATTGTAATGAAATCAACCAACAATAAATGTTGCAGAGGCCGTGGGGATAAAGGAACACTTCTCCACTTCTTGTGGGAATGTAGACTGGTTCAACCATAATGTAAATCAGTGTGGAGACTCCTCCAAATACTAGGACTGGAAATCCCATTCAAACTAGCTATCCTCCTGCTGATAGTTTTCCCAGAGTAAGTGAAAACATCATATGACAGTGATATATGTGTACCTATGTTTATAGCAGCACAGTTTGTAATAGCCAAATCTTGGAAACAACTAAGATGCCCATCACCTGAGGAATGAATGAAAACGATGTGGTATTCCTATATAATGGACTATTACTCAGCTATAAAAATAATAAATTTGGGGCCTGGTAGGCAGCTCGGTGGAATAAGTGCTTCCCTGGCAAGCTCAAGAGCCTGAGTTCAATCCCCCCAGCAAAAAAAAAAAAAAAAATGAATGATAAACTAGAAGCCTTTGTATTTAAGAGGATGCACTTGAAGATATACTTATAAGTGAAATAAACCAGACACATATGTGTAGATACTCTACAATTTTCCTAGTATAAGAACTCAGAAAAAGAAATAAAAATAGAAAGATATAACACAATGAAAAGGAAAGTGAGAACTTAAGGATTAGACAATTAAGAGAAGGCAAGGAGAAAAGCTAGGAATCATGATGGGGCAAAGCCATACATTTATATGCACAAGATGGTTAAGCCAATAATTCTGAGAATCAACATGAGTTTTTTGAAACTAGCAGCTAATTGGTAGGATTCTCACCCTGACTAACTATATATGCTGCTACTTGTGAACTGAGCAACTGCACTGAAGATAACAATGTGTAATATAGTAGGATCATGCTTGGAATACCTGTCATTCTGGTCTTCTGCTGGTCATGCCATACCACTTACTATCATACTGTCTTTCGAGTAAATTTTTTAAAAAAGGTAATAAGTGAAAACAGTACACAAAAAATTGTCATAGGACTGTCCTGCTGCAATGTTATGTATGGGTAGATTTCTAAATTTCTGTGTAAGAATATGTAATTGTTTATTTCTGTTTTTCAAGATTTTTTTCTTCATATTCTATAGGGACTTGAAGTTTAACGTATCAGTACTTGATGGAAAATACCTGTTCCATGTTATGCCTAAGATGTTTGATATTCAAACAGACAATGAAGTTATACCCAACTGCATATGTTGTAGGGCAATAATAAGCTATTCTTCTGGAGGGTCAACAACCTAAATTTTCAGACCAAAAATTAGAGAAGTATAAGGGCTACAAGGACAGCCAACATTTTGACCCTAGGCTTTCAAGGTCAGTGAAGACTCAGGACATAGGAGATCCTGTACTGTAAAATCATGTTACCCGGTTTTGACCCACATTTTCTGATTAAGGAGATTATGGGACCACAGCAGAAAGTGATCAGTGATGTAGAGTGTGCCTAAAGAGAGTCACCTGGAAAGAAAACTTTCAATATGCAGTGTATTAATTATTGAAACTGTGCTACTAATCAATTTTGAAACTGTCTCATTGCTATGTGTTTCTCAGTAAAATTATTAAAAGAAAAAAATAAATGAGGTTCAAAGTTAGTGCAATCTGTATCTACCTCTATGAATATTACCTATCTATATCAATGTAAACATGTACTAAAATTCTATACATTGATCTTTAAAAATATCTTCTCTATATAGTAAAATAAAAGCAGGCCATGTGCATTTCAGAGGCATGAAGCTAATTCCACTAGAAGCCTAACTAAATCCAGGCTGTAGCCTATTTTGTGTAGACACAAATTAAGAACTTTTTTTGTTTGTTTGTTCGTTCATTTGTTTGTTTGTTTTGGAAGGGGTTATTGTTTGGCAGGAAGAACAGAAAGGACTACAAACATTTATGAATTGTCTAATAAAATCTGTTGTGGGAAGAAGTAGAGGCTGAAATGTTCTCTGAGAAGGGCTCAGGATTGTCCTCCATTCTTGTCATCTATATCCAGGTGTTCTGGGCTAACAGCCAGGCTCCAGACACAGAATTACCCCTGAAGGTCAAACATAAAAATAACCAGTGTTTTCTGGCTTGCTTTTCCCCTACCCTTTATTATAACTGTGTATTATAACTCAGGCTTTTTCCCTGGGTCTGAGCACTGAACTAACCAACAGTGTTACAACATGCTTTCTGTTGGACAATTCCCTAAGCATCAGAGGGGCTTAGTCGCTGCACATGAACACTGTAATTGTAATGAAGCCTACTTCATAGAAAAGGTTTGCACTAATTTGTATTCCTTTTTGCTTTATTTGAACCTTAAACATCAAGATGAGCTTGTTGATCATGTTCCCCAAAGCACCTTGTCAACAGAATGAAAGTTCTGTGCATGAACAATAAAGATGCTTTGAGGAAGCCAACTTTTTTTGGGCGATACTACCCTATTTTACTCTCGCAGAACTTCCAGGCTAGTTTTGCCAGATGCATTCATAGCCAAGCCACAAGCAGTGCCTGTGAGAGCTGTCCAGGAAGGACAAGCCAGGGACAGGAACTTGTTAAGGCCACATAGCCACTGGGCATCAGCCAGCATTTTTTCCCAAACCTGTATACTTTCCAAATTGATGGCACATGCTGTCAACCTCCATTCTGGCCCTTGTAGATGCATTTAACCTTAAGATACAATCACGTAGCAGAGATGTCTTCTAGCTCATGTAACGAAAGGGTGAATGTGTCCATACATATTTGAGTAAATGTGTGCCAAATAGACAAGGTGCTGGAGGCAAAGTTAAGTACAGGTTGAAGGTGTCTGCAGTTAAGCAAGCCAAGTCTTTGCCAAGGCTTCTGCAGTCTGTGTTTATCCTAAAGGGTAGGGATGACCCTGAGGGCTTTCAAGCAAGGGGTGATAACTAAGTGAAAGAGGCAGCCTAAAATCAGTAGTGCTTTTAAAGCCATGGTCTAAAGCTCCTTGTCTCTCCCATGTCTCTTGGAACCCACTGTCACCAGCTAGAAGGCAATCTTGGCTATAATTAAGATGTTGATCTGACATGGATTCATTATTGAGACAACTGAAGACTATCATAATTTCCTGCCTTTTAGTGGGCATGCTAGAGTGGAGTGGTCCTGTGCCAGGTTACAAAACGTTTCCAATCAGGTTCCCGGTCTATTCATACAAAGTCACAAATGGGCAAGCTGTAAATCTCTCTATAATATCAGACCTGGACATTCAAGACCTGTAGCTATCATCTCTTCGAATGTCTCCTGCCCTCCTAGCTATTTCGATGCTCCAGGTCTCAGCAGGTCTGAGCAACTTCTCTGACCACTAAGATGGGGGTTTGTAGCCATTTTATGCTGCTTGTCATTGTTCATTGCTGCTGGTCAACTCTGATTGCCGACAGTTTGGGGTGCCAGTGACCTTTTGTATCATCAGCCCCAAGTATACCAGCTTGGTATGCTCCACTTAAGACAGTAATCACAAATAGGCAAGTGCATATCACAAAATATATTATTAGGCTTATACTGCAAGATAAGGGAGAACAGTGCATGAGTGGAACATCAGAATTTTTTTCTTTTACATTTTAAAATATTTGTTTTTAAATCATGGCATCTATTGAATGCCAAGCCTTATGCATTTATTATCTGCCCTTACTATAAAATGTTTGTTGACCTGTGGATTAGATTCTTCTCTAGATATTTGTCTTTTGACAAACATTTGTCATTTCATCCCACATTAATCTCTTCCAATTAAAGGTTAAGTGGAAACGTTCAGTCTTACAGCCAAATGGATTCTGAAATATGGAAATTTCCTTTGCATTTGTATCAAAGACTTAAAATGATGCTGCTCATATAGTTTGAACTTGAAATATGGATCTGCCTTGAAAGCATGTGGCAATGGGAATCTCCTTTGTTGTTTCATATTTTGAAAACATGGAAAGTGTGTAAAACAGTTTAAGGTTATTTGTGAATATAACATTAGTTGCACTCCAAATGACTTTGCCACTGCTTAAATTTGCCATGTAGCTTCTGTTTTTCTGTTTAGATTCAGGCTAGATTTATTAGCAGAACTTTGCACTAGAAATTAGCATTCAGTTACCCCTAAGAGCAGAATTCTCATTCTGAAACGCAGTCTACCATTGTTTTGGTGCAAAATATTGCTAAAAAGCTTTACCTCTGCTATTCCATTAAAATGCTAATTCTCCAGTCACTTCAAAATCAGCATTCACTTCTTTAATCAACAACAGAGCAGTAGGAGGGTTACATCTTGATTGATGGAAACCAAAAAGAACCACTCAGAATCATTTGCTTTGTCTTTTACTGGGCAATTGATAATTTTTTCCTCATGTGCTAACTTCCAGGAATTCTTCTTTTGTAATACTCATGGTGCTAAATAAGTATTTTTTTCCAAAGATATACTTCACTATTTGGTTCGATATAATCTAGCATTTATTCCTCATAAAACCTCTTAGAAAACTAAGACTAAAAGACACTTTTACAAACCTCTTGAAGGCATTACCCAAAGCTTAAACCAATGGTGTACTTACTGATAAAATTCTGAACACTGAATACCAGCAAACAGTACTGTTATCAACATATCTATTCAACATTGCAGTAAAAAGATCTAGCCCAATGTACTCAGAAAGAAAAAACAAA
The DNA here is from genome assembly GCA_004027165.1 of Ctenomys sociabilis. Taxonomy (NCBI): domain Eukaryota; kingdom Metazoa; phylum Chordata; class Mammalia; order Rodentia; family Ctenomyidae; genus Ctenomys; species Ctenomys sociabilis. Next base: position 6,601 of record PVKA01021471.1, on the reverse strand, counting down.
AAACAAACACAAGACAGTCCCATGCAGAAGGCAAAGTAAAGGCTTTGAAACTCTTTACATTTGTACTGTGGTCTCTGTGTGAAAAACTGGGTAGAATGTACAAAAACTACCGGGACAAATAAACTTCACAAATTACAGAATATGAGATGAATTTATGTATCAGTTTTTAATTTTTTGGCTAAGATTTGCAAATGTAACATGAGTTGTATAGTTAGATTGCATTTTATTTTACTATCAACAAATGATCAAAATTAAACTTCAAAAATGATGCCATTTAGAACAGCTTCAAAAATACATTGACAATGATATGTGTACCAATGCAAAGGATTTGTATACTATGGTGTACAAACTACAGAGAAAAAAATAACAGCTGAAGCAGGGAACTATGTCATATTCATGAGTTACAAATTCAATATTATTAAGACATTAATTCTGAAATGACTACAAATGTAATCCCATCCCAGTCAAGTATAGGTGAATGAGTACAACTACAGACCATATTCATAAGTAAGATAAATCATAGTGATGTGTAAACATCATATTCTCTCCTTAGTGTAGAGAATCTGTAAGAATAAACAAGATCTGAAAGGTGTAATAAATACTGGGAAAAGAGAAAATACTGTAAATGAGGGAAAGAACAATTAGAATGGAGAAAGAAGAAAAGACAAAAGAGAGAAGGGAAAAAGAAGTATGTGTTATATACACAGGATATCTTTTATAATTGTACTGCTGATTTATTTTGGTCTATTGAGAGAAGCAAAAAATGATTAAATTTATTCTCTCTCTCTATTTATATATATATAAATACACACAAAGAATATATATACATATATATACATATATATATGTAAACTATATATATATATATGTATATATATATATATATGTATGTATATATATATATATATATTCTTTTTTTCTCTGGAACCAGGAATTGAACTCAGGCCCTTGGCTTGCCAGAGAAGTGCTTATTCTACTGAGCCATCTCCCTGGCCCCCCTCTCTTCATATTTTGACCAGTTTTGCATACTTATATCTAGAAATCTGAACAACTAACTTGAAGATGACAATATGCAATATAACAACTACTATAGAATTCCTATCACTTTAGTGAAATTCTGTATTATTTCTATTTCTTATTTTCTCTAAAAATAAAAAAGTAATATAATTAAGCAAAAAAACTGGTTTGTAGTTTTGTAGAAATTAGTAAATCATTTATAAAATTCATGGAGAAATGCAAATCATGAAGAATAGCAAAAATATTTTTATATTTTTATTTTATTTTTTTGGCTGCACAGGGGATTGAACTCAGGCCCTTGGGCTTGCCAGGGAAGTGCTTATTCCACTGAGCTATCTCCCCGGCCCCACCAAAAATATTTTTAAAAACTAAGAAAAAATTGGAAGATGAACACTATCTAATTTTTCTGAATACAGAATTTCATTTTCATGAAGGTTATACAGATGTCAAAAATCCAAAAACAATTTAGTGGAAAACTGATAATCTCAATTTGTTGTTGTCAGAAAAATTAGGTATTCATCCCCAGCAAGACAAATGTGATCTATATACAATGTTACAATAAAAAAACTAACTGAAAATATAGACTAAATGAAAAATAGAATTTCACTAATATCATGATTTAAAAAAGACAAACTACTACATTAGATCAGGCAAAGTATATCTATATATAAGGAAAGAAAAATAACTCAAAAGTTGTTAGATTTTATACTTTCCAGATCCAAATGCCTGTTTTGCAAAAAGTACTGGATAAAGAATTTAAAGCCAAGCAGAATGGAGGACATATTCTAGAATCATATATTTGTCATAGGATTTGTAACCAGAATATCTGAACACTGCAAAACTTAGTGAGAAAACTGCACATTTTAAAATTTCAACAAATTTGGACTTTTCACCAAGATAAAAACATGATAGCAAATGACTGACTAAACTGAGCATTAGAAAGTGAAACACTGTGAGCATAATGAGATATCATTAACACATGTATTTGAATTGTGAAAATTAAAAATGGTGATAATCTCACTTATCAGTGAGGGTGTGGAGATCCTGACGAGGCAGTACAAACAGAACTTAAGCATTGTTGATGGTAAAGCACAACAATGCACGTTTGCTTTTTCTTAAAAAGCACCACATGCCACTCAGGTCCTGCCCTTGGCATGCTGAGCTGGCAATTGAGTCTGGACAAGGTGGTGCATGCCTGTAATCCCAGTGCTGGGGAGGCTGAAAACAGGAGGATCACTAGAGTCTAAGCTGTATAGTGACACCCCGTAGCAAACATATATATATAAGTCCAAATATATATATATATATATGTGTGTGTGTGTGTGTGCATGTATATATGAATATATGTACATATATATATTAATCTTCCTGTGGAATTTGTGATGCACATTTGAATAACAATGTCCAATTGCTAAAATAATTGTGATCACTCAAGAACATGAAATTGGTTTGTTTGTTGAAACATAATACTGCATAAATACATTCATTTTATAATTAGAGAAATAGCATGTAGTGTTCTAAAACTAATGTTCAGGAATAATTCCATTCACAATAGGTTACAGATTATTATATTTTAATTTAATTGTGGATCTTGGATGAACCTATGAAAATTATTAAAGACTTAGTTCTTTAAACTTTTAAGACATGAAGAAATCTATGGACCTTTCAGCAATAACCACAAGCATTGAGTCTATAACTACTTTTCATGTTGGTCTCTTGACTAATGTAAACTAACCTATGCCCTTTCTACAGTTCCCTAATAGCTAACTTACTCTTTCAAATGAATCTCATTATCTTTCTGTCATGAAAGGAAAGCAACAAAATGACTAGCTTTGTACTAGAGTTATAGTTCTAGCTAAAATCCATACTGAATGACTGTTACAGATAAAATACACTCAAGGTACGCCTATATCTGACAATATCAAGCCTAAATTGTGAGTTATTATTAAAGTTTTTTCATTAGAATGTGATAAAGAATTTTAAATCTCCAACTGGAAAGTTTGTTATAATTTAGTTCAGGCTTTATTTAATTCTTTTAACCAGGAATTTATGACAATTCTTGTCTGTGTGTTCCTTTAACTAAACGTATAAGCCACACTGTGCTAACGTGGCACTATTTATCCAGGAAGATGGCACTCTAGTTTCTTTTTGTTTGTTTGTTTTTTTTTGTTTTATATTTTTAGGGAAGGGTCTACAGGGTGTTCAAGGTCTCACTAGTAGATAGGACTCCTAGGGATCCACCTGTTTACAGTCTCCCAACAGCCGGGATTACAGATGTGCTCCACCATGTCTAGTCTCAATCTCCATCTCAGTGTACCCCAGAGGCTGGGTCAGCACAGCACGCTGGGGATTGAACCCCTAGCCCCTGCACCTGCTTGCAAGCATTTTAATCCACTGACCAATTCGGTTGGCCCTAAAAATTATTTATTTATTTATTTTATTATTACTATTTTTTTTGCTGGGGGAACTGGGGATTGAACTCAGGTCCTTGTGCTTGGCAGGCAAGTGCTTATTTTACTGAGCTATCTTCCCAGCCTCTCTGTTTTATTTGTTGGTTTTATTTCATCATACTTTTAAAGGAACATTTTCCAAGAAAAAAATGAAAAAAAATCCACATATATTTCATGTAAAGCGAAGCTCACGAAGTGACAGCTCATGTCTCAAGTTGGCTTATCCCACTCAGATTTGAACAGCACCAGGAGTAGGACTCCTTTCCTCTGAATTTCAGCCCAACTCTCATTTCCAGTATACCAGAGGTATCCTGCCTATTGACAATAGTTCAAAAGCATTATTCATACAATAGACTACCTAATCTACTAGTGCAATAAAACACAACCTAAGATGATAGGAACCTCTGGCTTCTGTAGTATTTACACATGAATTGTACCTGTTACTTGGGTTAGGATTGGAGCAAGCTAAATTTCTTACATTTAGCTCAGACTCCTACACTTGTCAAGGATAAAATAAGTATGTGCATCCTACATGTTTGATTGGTTGCATGACAGACTCTGGTAATTGAAAATAATTATATCATTAAGCCACATATACCAAAAAGTAAGTCCATTTTAATGTTAGTCACATTAGAACTTGATGAATGGCTATTAGATGTCAGCCCTTATGCTTCTTGCTCTCAAAGAGACGTCCTAAAGTAAATAGCAAGCTCTTATATCAGAATAATAGTTTCATATATTTTACCCATTCTCAATAAAACATACATACGGCCAAAGCTTTTTTTCTTATCCTAGGTCTTTTAAAATCCCAACAGATTATTTACAGTGGATCATATTCTTTCATCTTCTGTCACAAACTGTATCAGCGGCATTGTATCATTGTACTACTTTTTAATGATATTGTGCTTAGAATGGCTTTTCTTAAAATAGAGGTCATTGGGGAATAGAGGTGAGTAATAGCTAGATCAGAAAAGCTTAATATGCTTGCAGTGACCTTTCTTAATTATGCAATGATAACAAGATCACATAAAGTTTAATAGAAATAAGTTATGTTAGTAGGGTGAAGTGATGAAAAAAAGAAACATCTGTTTTTAGATATGCCTAGAAATAATGTCTTTTATTACTAATATCCTTTGTAGATTTCTAAAAGCCATTTCTTCATTATGTAATATTTTCACAGAATTATAATACACAGGAATCAGTGACACAATATGCTGTATTCAAAATCCTTTATTTCACAAAACAGATGGCATTCAAAATGACAGGCAAGAAGAAAAATTAACTCTAAGAACTTACATTCTGGCAAATAATTCATCTTATGGAATAATAAAATAGTACAAAAAGCTTTCGAAATGTTACAGAATTTCACTAAACAAAATGACAAGAATTCAACAATAGATACTGTGAAAGGGAAAGAAGTTGTTTAGGGAAAGGAAAAGCTGGTATAAGGGAAGGAAGAAAAAAGAAAAAAGAAAAGAACAAATATATATACATACATAAGGGTACCTTTGATAAATGTACTGCTCTTTTCTTCCGTCTATTGAAAGGAATAGTTAATGCTTAAATATTTTTTCTCTCTAAAAGGAGACCTTAACACACCCTTATCTCAAAAAGATAGGTCAACTAGACAAAAAATTAGCAAGGAAGTAGCAGAACTGAACCAGAGCTTGGAACAAATGGACCTGGTGGACATATATAGAGTGTTCCACCCAACCACAGCTGAGTACACATTTTTTTCAGCTTCACACTGGTCATTTTCCAAAATAGACCACATACCTAAGTATATGTAAGAAAATAGAAATTAACCCTTGCATACTATCTGACCACAATGCAGTAAAACTGAAAATAAATGACAAAAGAAACCAGAAAAACCCACTAAATTCATGGAAACTAAACAACACCCTACTCAACAATCAATGGGTTGCAGAAGAAATTCAACAAGAAATTCAACAATATCTACAATTCAATGAAAATTCAGGTACAACTTACCGGAATTTATGGGATATGATGAAAACAGTTCTTAGAGGGAAAATCGTAGCTATGAACCCACACATTAGGAAAACAGAAAAGGAACAAATTGGCACCTCTGACAATAAAAAAAGAAGAGCAAACAAAGCCCAGAGAGCAAAGACAGGAAGAAATCATAAAGATTAGAGCAGAAATTAATTCAATTGAGATGAAGAAAACAGTTCAAAGAATCCACAAATCAAAAAGTTGGTTCTTTGAAAAACTAAATAAAGTTGATAAACCTCTTGCCAACCTCGTCAAAAAGAGGCAAAAAAAAAATTCAAGTACAAGCGATAAGGAATGAAAAGAGTGAAATCACCACAGACCCAGCAGAAATTCAGAAGGTTATCAATAGTTACTTCAAGAACCTTTACGCTCACAGAATAGAAGACACAGAAGAAATGGACAGATTCCTCGAAAAGTACAAATTATCAAAACTGAATCAAGAAGATATAACAACTCTCAATAAGCCGGTAACAGCCAACGAAATACAAAATGTAATAAAAAGGCTACCTACAAAGAAAAGTCCAGGTCCTGATGGATTCACAGCTGAATTCGACAAGAAATTTATAGAAGATATAATCCCCACACTCCACAAACTGTTCAATGAAATTGAAAAAGAAACAGTCCTCCTAAAATCATTTCTGGAGGCAAGTATAATACTGATTCCCAAACCAGGGAAAGACACAACCAAAAAGGAGAACTACAGGCCAATCTCCTTCATGAATATAGATGCAAAAATACTCCACAAAATCCTGGCAAATAGAATACAGCAAATCATCAAGAAGATCATACACCATGACCAGGTAGGATTCATCCCAGAGATGCAAGAATGGTTCAATATTTGAAAATCTATAAACGTAATACACTATATTAATAGACTGAAATCTAAAAACCACATGATCATCTCAATTGATGCAGAGAAAGTCTTTGACAATGTCCAACACTCATTCATGTTCAAGGTCCTACAGAAAATTGGAATAGATGGACTCTATCTTAACTTGATAAAAGCCATCTATGACAACCCAAAAGCTCATATAATCCTAAATGGGGAAAAACTGAAATCTTTTACTCTTAAATCAGGTACAAGACAAGGATGTCCTCTATCACCCCTCCTATTCAATATA
>PVKA01021470.1:5404-38730 GCA_004027165.1 Ctenomys sociabilis | reverse complement strand
CTCTCTCTCTCTCTCTCTCTCTCTCTCTCTCTCTCTCTCTCTCTCTCTCTCTCTCTCTCTCTCTCTCTCTCTCTCGCTCTGTCTCTCCTTCCCTCCCTCTCTGTTCCTCCCTCCTTCCCTCTCTCTCTCTCTGTCCCCTCCCTGGTCTAGGTGGCTGGAGTCTTGGTCACACTGTTCAAACTCCTTGCTCCTGGTGGTCGGGGCTCAGAGCTCTTTTGGGGGTGATCAGTAGCAGGCAGGCACCCTCTCCTGTCCCCTGTCTGAGCAGTTGCTGCCAGAAGTGGAAGGAGGGGAAGGAGGGGGAAGCAGGGGTTGAGGGCATGAACCAAGATGGGGTGGTCGCTCACACAGCCAGCTGTCCCCTTCTGAGTCTCCACCTGGGCTCTGAGCAGTAGAGGTGGCTCTGTCACCCCAAGAGCCCCCGGATCAGGCAGACAGGAATGCCAAGTGCCCTGCCACGCCCCCCTCCTACAGGAAGCCATGCCTGCTTTTCCCAGATCCAGATCACCACTGGCCAAGGAAACATAGCGGCAGAGTGAAACCTTTGTATGACAGGGTGAAGGCAAGGCTCTCACTAAAGAGCTGGCGCCAGAGCAGCCTGACCCTCACCACACCTTGCATAAGATGCACCTGGTATGAGGCGCAGCTCCCGCGCCCCTTCCCTTCCCCCACATCTTCCTTGCCGTCAGTAGAGAAGCACAGAACTTCATTTCCTGCCCCCAGAGTCATTCCAAAAAAGAGTCCATGGCCTGTCCGCTATGATCCTTTGGGGAGATCTTTGTCTTCATGGTGGTGTACCCCTGAACATTCTATACAAATTGGGGGTGTTCCCCCTATAAAGTAGCCATGCACACACATTTCAAGTGGTTAAAATAAAATGAATTTCATATAAATATTTCCTTTAAGAAATCACACAAAGAAGGCCCAAGTGGCCCTTGGGAGCAGATGGATTTTTTTTTTTTTTTTAATATAGAGGTATAAATACTGTACACAAGGCAGCTAAATACAGTGTGTTGCTAGCGCCCCCTGGTGGCCATTCCAAGTGCTGCCATCAAAAGAAGGTTTCGTCTTCCTCTTAACCCACTCGGCAAGCCTGGCGTTGCAGATTCATCCCCAAGAGGCAGGGAAAGTGGGCTTCAGGCACAGGGCGGCTCCAACCAGTCCAGGATGCTACTTGGTATTAGGCTGAGTGATGCGCTGGAGGGGAGTAGTTCAGCTAAGATGTGAGGCTGGGTGTGGTCATCTTCCTCCCTCTCTTGAGGTCCAGTGACCTTGGCCCTAGAACCGACTCCATTCCCATCATGCTCAGCGCCAGCAGGCTCAAAGTCTCCGTGGAGCATCAGAGGTGGATGTCACCTGGTGGCCGCTCTGCCCGGTCCTTCTTCACCTCGTAGGGAAAGATAGCACCAAAGATATCTTCATGATAGCGCTTCTGGTTCTTTGAGGAGAAACAGAAGTCAAGGGTCAGTTCTGCGGCTCCAGCTACCCCTTAGCCACCAGGTTCTGGGCTGCTCGCGCTTCTCCATTAATTATATGGACCTTATGAGCCCTTGCAGACCCAATGGCTATGCCAACATCACACCCAGATTGGGCTGCTAGAGCAGCCCCTCTGAGCGCATGCTCTATGGGTGGATGGCCTTCCACTTCCTCCTGACACACATCCCACAAGGCCTTGCAGCAAAGGGAAGCTTTTTTTTTACTGTTGTGCTACAGGTTGAACCCAGGGTCTTGCACTGAGTTACATCCTCGGCACTTTTTATTTTTCATTTCGAGACAGCATCTTTCCTGTTTCCCAGGCTGGCCTAGAATTTATAATCTTCCTGCCATAACCTGTAGTACAGGTTCCTTCCATACTTGGATCACCCCCCCCCAATGAAGTCATGATACATAAGACTGCATTAAAGCCCCTGAGATGTGATGGAGGAAAGCAGTGTGTTTGCTTTTGTCTAACGGAGTGTGTTCCAAGCTAACTGACCTTAGAACATGTTTGAGGCCAAATACCTGTGAACACCTGAACACGGTGGGGAAAATGCCTGTGATCCCCTTGCCTTTCAGTGTGCCAGACTAATGCCTCCCCCTGGGCCTTTGTACATACTGCTTCCTACAGAACAGCCAGAAAAACGGGCAAAGGACTTCCTCCTTTACAGGTATTTTCTCAGATGTCACCTTCCAGAGACATCTTCCCCAGCTGCCTTATTTAAAATAATAACCCTTAACTCTCCCTCAACACCTTCCCTACTTAATTCCTTGAAGCACTATACATTTTACACATTTTATTTATCAATCTCACTAGAACATAAGCTCCAACCAGGCAGGAAGTTTGGCCTGCTCTGTTTACTACCCTATGCCTACCACATTGCAAGTACTCAGCAAAGATACTGAACATATGACTGTGTCACAGGGGAGCACAGAAGTGACAAACACAGAGTGCTTGCATCCAGAGTGGCACAGAGCACATGGTTCTCACACTCACTACCGTGGGCCTCCAAGGTTCCTCCCTCCTGGAAACCTGGGGCTGCCCACATGCCTTCCTCCTGGAGGCCTTGGCAGTCAAAAGGAAATGCCACATAGACACCCTTGGCCAGAACCTAGCCCAGTGCAGGCCCTCGACAGGTGCTCTGGCCAATGCCATCCCTGAAGTGGGCATTCTTACTGCAGGGGGTGAGGGGTGGCTGAGAGCGAATGGACAGAGGCCTGGGCATGGACAAGAATCCACTCCACCTGGGGCCAAGAGATCACACGTACCTGTGCCTGGAGCTCCTAGCTCTGCTCTGGCTACAGACACTTTCTGAGATGGAGGAGTAGCAAGGAGGCTTTCCTTCCTGTTCCCACTGCCCAATGGGAACACGATGACCTGACTTCTCAGCCCATCCAGCCACTGTGGGTTCCTGAGGGGTCCAGGAGCATCGCAGGACTCTCCTGGTGCTGTTTCCCTGGCACTGGCTCTGTGGCCTGTGCCCCGGCATGCACCCTACCTCACATACCCGCTACCGTACCTTGAGCTGGGAGAAGTAGCTCTCCACCTGCTCCTCATTCAAGTTCAGCTTGGCAGCTATCAGCTGCTTTAAGGTATCGGCCACGTCCTGGGCCATGAGCACATTCCCACAGACATAGATGTGGCCTGGCTCCTCGTGGAGCACACGGAGCACCTCCTCAGCCAGCTGCTGTCGCAGGACGTCTTGAACATAGACCTGAAATCAGAGGAGATGGTGGCTCTGGGCATTGGCTGCTGGGAACAAGGCTCACAGCAAGGTCTGGCAGTGATGGGAAGATGAGGAGGGAGCACCAAGGGCCACAGAGTGAACAGCTCTCAGCTAAGACCTGGCTCAAGATGAGCCAGGCTACTGACTGCTGCCCAGGCCCAGGGGGCCAAGAGGCATCACCGGGCCTCATCCCTCCCCAGAGCACCGGGGCCTGCCCACGTATGCCTCAGGAAAGGGACCTTCCAGTGAGGCGACCATAGGTCCCAGTAGTGACTCGGCACAGGGGAACAGGTTCCCAGTAACACAGAATGTCCCAAAGACAATAGAGAACTCTGTGCTTGTTCTGAACACGATGTTCAGTGGCCTCAGCACTGGGATGGAGAGGTACCCGCAGGGACAAGTTCATGAGGACCCAACCCAAACTCCGTCCCCGGCTCCAGATTCCTGGCGGCACCAGGGTCCATCTGAGGCCTTGTTGGACTCGAGCAAAAGGTCGCCCTGAACCCTCTCTCCTGTGGCAGTCGTGTGCTAGGTGGGGTGCTGGGGACTAGCCTGCAGTGTGTCTCGATTCTAACTCTCTGAGGCCTATGTCTTCTCTGGAGTAGAAGACATGGTGGCCTTCACACTACCACCCAGGACAGTGTGTCCCATGTCTATCTTAGAGCCCAGGAGGTGAAGGCACAGAGTAGTGAGAGAGCACCTGCCATCACTCATGCTGAAACTCCACAGACAGCACAACTGCACTACCTTGGGCTTTCCAGGCAGCCGGGAGTAAGCTGTGTGCACCTCATGCAGCACCCCCTTCTGGGCCATCTCCATCATCTCCTCCTTATAGATGTGATCCTCCTCGGGGTGACGACACCCAAACACCAGGGTCATCCGGCCGTTCTTGAGCCCTGCAAGAACCACTAGGCTGCAGTTACCAAGAGGACCAGCAGAGGGCGAGCATGGCCCAAGGAGTCCGACCAACAATTTCAGCATCATCTGTACAAGTATGCAGTGTATCTACCGTTGCCCACATTTCACAGATGAGGAAACTAAAACGCCGAGGCCCAGGGCATTCAGAGCCCTTGTATACGGTCACATTGCTAAAAGTGAAGACACAGGATTCCATCCTGCTTATTACCAATCAAAAGTGGGGATTTTTCCTCTTATGCCCAGGGAAGAAATGCCCAGCCCACCTGAAACCCTCTTCCTATCCAATATATATTGAGACAGGGTCTTGCTAACATAACCCAGGCTGGCCTTGAACTCGCAGTGATCCTCCTGCCTCAGCCTCCTGAGTACTAGGATTATAAGTGTGCACCAGCCCACCTGGCTATATGGCCTTATTTTCTCTCCCTTTCTCCTACTTTATCTTTTTTGGGCAGTATGGAGGGTGCAAATCGGGAGCCATTGAAGACAATGACCAAGATCCTTTGTTCAGTACCATTTCTATGCCAACACACAGCTTTCTGTTGGTGGTTGTTTTTATTTTACTTTTTCCTTTTAAGACACCACCCCTGCATGTATTTATGAAGTTCAGTGTGCTATTTCCATCCCTATGTACAATGCCTCAGGACCAAGCTAGGGTAATGACTATCTCCCTTCCTCTGTACCTTTGTGTTTGAGGTTGTGGAGCCGCTGCTGCCAGAAACTGCGGAAGGGTGCAATGCCTGTGCCGGGCCCGATGAGGATGCAAGGATGGTAGGGGTCCTTGGGGAGCTGGAAGTTGTTGACACTGAGGGGGACAGGAGAGAGGCCCTGCGCTCAGTGCCTGGGGCCAGATGCAGGCACAGGACACAGACTGGGGAGCTGGGTACAGGCTGGAGTGGACATGCAGTGATCGGGGAGAGCAGTGGGCTCGAGCCTGAGCCTCGGGTCCTGTGGGCTGGAACACTCGCATCACCTCCCCACACTGGAGTCCTTGAAAAAAGCCATGACCCATCACTGCGGCTGTCACTACCTCTGCTAGAGACTGGGCCACCCACTGCAGCCAGGGGAACCCTAGGTGGCTCAACACCTTCATGATAGGCCAGAGCTCCCACAGGAACATCGACTCAGAGCCCTGCCTTTCACCCCAGAACCCCTAGGAGCCAGGGGTCCCCAGAGCCTGAGGGGGGCACTTACCTCCGCACAAAGCAGGGCACTGGGTCCTGGGGTTGTAAGCAGCTGAGCCACGTGCTGCAGACGCCATGGTGCAGGCGTCCCCGGCCATCTGCAAGGACAGCACAGGTCTGTGGCCGCCCACCCCATTGCACATGCTCCCTGGTAGTCCTTCTCGGTGGTACTCGCCTAGCTATTTCTGTGCCTCTTTATTGGCCCACTAAATGCCCCAGGAGGGCAGGGGTTTTCAGCTGTGTTTCCAGGATAGAGGTGTGACATAAGCCCTGAGTGGAGTGAGTAAGGGGCTCTCACTGCAGAACGCCCCTCATTCAGGCTGGACATCAGAAGACTAAATCAGCAGGCTCCCCTCTGTGTTGGGTGCTTTCCACAGTGACTTCATTAAAGTGCCAGGAGGGTGATCAACAGCCAAACCTTGATTTGGTACTGCAGCATTTCTGGCAGTGTGACTCTGAACAAGGGGCTTAACCTTTCTGTGCCTCCATGTCCTCCCCTGTATAATGCACACAGAGCCTCACCTACGTGGTTACCGGAGCACCCGCTTTGGAGACGCCCCCCAGCCCACCACTTAGTGTCCCTCGATGCTCAGGGAGGACGATGCCACCACTGCAGCTTAACTGATGAGGACCAAGGCTTGGGGACGTGGGCCTCAAACACGACGGCTCCAGAGCCTCTGCCGTGCCTCACCTTTGGTGCGGTAGGTGACCACAGCCACAGTGAGGTGCACCTCTGAGGGAGTGTGGTCCAGGGAGGAACTGATGGAGTAGTAGCGTGGCTTCAGAATGGGGAGCTGGGACAGTAGAAAGGCAGCAGGCACCCGCAGTGATGGGAACTCCTCCAGCACCTCCAGGAACGTGGGGCTGTTGGCGAACTTCCATTTGTTGTACTCTGAGGGCTGAGAGCAGAGGGCTGTGTGAGGACTTGGGGTGCCCGCCCACATGGGTGCATGGTGGGGGAGAGAGGCACAACCCAGGGCACTCGCACGCAATGGACAGGGGCCATCAGGCGCTGTCCAGGGTACTGAGGCTACCAAGACAGGGAGGGAGGGGAGAATTTGGGCCAGCCCAAAACTCTTGCTGTGTGCCTGCTCTGCGTACCTCAGACCAAGCTCAACTCTACTATAATCTAACATGGGGCAAAGCTTTAGAACCAGTCAGATCTGGGCTCCAGTCTTGGCTGGTCGGCCCTCATGACTGTGGAGTCTTATCTGATCACTTAACCAGTGAAGCGAGGATGGCATGGTCTCCCATATGGGGATCTTATGGGAACTAAATGAGGAAGCACGTGTCATGTTAGCACAGTACCGTGATATAATGGCCATGAGATGCTTGGAGATGGTGGTGATTAGTGGTAATGATAATGATTCTATGATGGCCAATGCGTTGTGCGAAGACATGGGCTGGAAAGCTGAGGGTGGCTTAATGCATCCTCTCATTACATGATTAACCAAACTACCCATCCGTCACTGTGCCCACTTATGCATTCGTCCACACCACCCATCTGCCAGTGCTTCTGAATTTCCAAGCCCACCCTAGCTTTTGGGAAGACAAAAACAGACAAGAACTGGAGCCCCACCCCTCTCTAGCTGACCTGCAAGGAAGTATACTCAGTCTGCATCTTGTTGACAGAAAAATTCAGTTCAGAAGCAACACAACCATAACCCTGCCCTAGAGAAGGGGCAGCGGGTGGTTCCCGGCTCCTGAAGTCCTCCTTTGGCAATTGGGGTGGACCCTCTCAGAGGCTCAAGTTAACCACTGGGGCTCTGCTCCCTGCACTCTGGGAGCTGCCCCTGCCTCCCTCATCAGCCTCAACTCACCTGGCTCAGTGTCTCCAGCCTGCATCGCTCGGCTTCCTCCGTGGCCAGCTGAGCCAGCTTCTGGAGCTGCAGCTGGGTTGGGGGGGTGGTGATGTCCAGGAAGTAGGTGAGGGCCTGGCTGAGTGAGCAGGGGGGCAGCCTTCTTTCCCTGACCCAGTAGCTGCCTGCACAGGGAAGGAAGGGGTCAGGGTGGAACAACAACAAAAGCACCATTTGGGCTTCTTGGAGGCCATGGGGCTTCTGCGGCAGATAGTTCCTATCTTCCCAGGATAAGGGAGAGAAGACACTGAAGTCCTGGCTCCAGGGTAAGCAAGAGGCAGGAAGCAGATGCTTCCCACAGACAGAGCTGCCAGGGAAGCCTGGTGAAGGGCCCTCCAGTTGAACTATAGACTCCTAATGACTAAGTCCACTGAAGATTTCCATATGCCCGAGGGCCAGGTGTTCACTCCGAAACAAGCCCATGACCGCAGTCCCTTGTGGAACTATGCTGAGAGGTGCTAGGGAGCAGACCATCAGCCCAAAGTTAGGTGGCAGCCTCAGGGCAGTGACCACATGGACCTGAGGGCCAGAAAACCTGGGCTCAAGCTCTGCCCCACGTCCTAGCTGGGTGATTGAACTCTAAAGCCTTGGCTTCTTTCTCTGAGAAATGGCTATGATACTAAAGCCTACCTTGCGGGGCTTGTCTGAGTACCTCATGAGTGTGACTATCTGGTACAGAGACTGGTGCCCAGGAGCCCAATAAATGTTGGGGTAAGGATATTATTACGGTGTGATTTCATCTGGGCCAGAAGCCTAATGAAGCACACCTGTGTCCCTACAGTCACAAGGACATCTCTAATCTTCCCACATTTCAGGCTCAGTTTCTCCTGATTAGAGAAGGGAGGGGCACACTGCCAGGCTCTGCTTCTCTGACTCCCCATTTTCCCATTTGGCCTCTATGTTTAGGACATACAGTCTTTAGCAGTGTCAGTATCACTGAGGAATCTATGGCCAGGGAGCTGGTCCAGGGAGCTGGATCAGAGTGGTACAGGCCCAGCCCCCGGTAGGAAGAGGAGTGGAGTGGGCAGGGGTGCCAGCTCCATGGCGGTCCTCCAGTGCTGAGGGCTCACCGCTGTCATCCAGGGCCTCGAGGCACACCGTGTGGTGTGGTCCAGGACTGTCCACCACTCGCTCCAAGATGCCTTGGACTAGGGCTGGCTGGTTGCATGGGAAAACCCCAAGGTGTTCCCCGGGCAGATAGGCCAGGCCTCTGCTGCTCTCGCAGGAGAGTTCCACTAGGAGGGTGGTGCGGCTGTGGAAGAAAGAAGGCCCTGGTAATGGCCAGGATTTCCTCCAAGCTCCCCAGTGGGGGGAGGAGGAAGCTGCAAGCCTCAGGAGAAGGTGGGCCACATCCCTGACCCATAGCCCTCTGAGCCGACAAGGGCCCGCCCCTTGGCTCTTCCTGAAGAATGCGTCACACTCAGAGACACATGGACACTGGAGAAAAAAATAAAACCTTTCCTCTTCTCTAGTGTAGATATTATTCTTATCAGAGCAAAGGCTAGCTCTCCTAACAAATAAGTCATGACACAGATGAACCTCTAGATGACCCACAACACTTGCCCACCTGGCTGGGAAGTTCTTTCTCTGCCAACACTTTTCATGAAAGCTTTTAGGAGTCAACTGCTCCCAATTCTGCTTGGCCTCTCCTCTCAGTGAGAATTCTCAGTGGAGCAAAGGCAAAACAGGCACCCACTGAATGCTCCAGTGGGACCCAATGCAAAGGCCCAGGTGGCCACAGCCTGGCAGATGAGCCAGTCCTACTGCATCACTGCTAATAAGAAGACTGACTTGCCCTGGCCTTTTGAGAAGAAGGAGAAGGAGGAGGAGAAGGAGAAGGAGGAGGAGGAAGTAGAGGAAGAGGAGGAAGAGAAGGAGGAGAAAGAGGAGGAGAAGACCTTCGTGGTGCTCTAAGAAGCCCTGCGCTCCCACTCACCCGGATTTTGGACTCTGCAGATTCCTCTGAGACTTGAGCTTCAGAGTGAACACATCCTTGGCATGCATCCTACTGAGGGCTGTGGAGACAGAGACAGCCGGCAAGGGCCCCTGAGCACTGCTGGGGACACGCCACAATCCATCATTGCTGCACGCTGCCCTTGGGTGACCCTCTGTAGTGGTTTTTGGATGAGGTTTTGTTTTCCTTACTTTCCCCTATTTCTGAATCATAAATAAAGAACCTGGGTCCAGAGCTGTGAGTAGTGATGCCTGCCTGTAGTCCCAGCACTCGGGAGGATCAAAAGAAGAGAAAGAGAGAGACAGAGACAGAGAAAAAGACAAAGAGAGAGAGAGAAAGACAGAGAGACAGAGACAGAGAGAAGGAGAGACAGAGACAGAGAGAAAGAGACAGAGACAGAGAAAGACAGAGACAGAGACTAAGAGACAGAGAGAAAGAGAGACGGAGACAGAGAGGAGAGACAGAGACAGAGAGAAAGAGACAGAGACAGAGAAAGACAGAGACAGAGACAGAGACTAAGAGACAGAGAGAAAGAGAGACAGAGACAGAGAGACAGAGAAAGTGACCTAATGGAAGATGTTTATGCTACTACTAGGTATCAGGAAATAGATGCTAAAATATAGAAAGGCCCAGAATGGCTAGAGATCCCCAGGAGAGCAGACCAAAGCTGGGCCTGTCCTACACATGCACAAACTCGCAAGGCTTCTGTCCCGAGGGTACAGGTACAGCATGGGGAGGGGGTGCACAGCCCACTCACCGGCCACAGGATGTAACTGCCTCTGACACCCTCTTCATAATACTGGGAGGCTGAGCTCAGCTCCCCCCCGGCCATGCGCTACAGCAGCTCTTCCTACTTGACACTTTAATGTCCCCGTCTCGCAGGCGCAGTGGCAGGGCTCAGCCCACGTAGCTGCAGAGCCCGGCACCCTGCCTCGTTTATGGGCCCTCTGCTGGCACTGGCGTCCTCCTCCCTCCACACCCAGCCTCCCTCCTCCTGAACTGGCCTCCCTCAGAGCCAGCATCCTGCTCCCAACAGGCCCTGGGATGCACTGAGGGAAAGAGACGCCTGTAGCTCCGGTCAGCCCCTCTGTTCCCAGGGGCCCGACGCGCCCCTCAACCCCCGGCTGGCAGCTCACAAACAAAAACCCAGACAAGAAGGGCACACAGAGAGGTAGGTACCTTTGTTGAGGTCCAGAGGCTGCGAGTCCTGCACCAGCCTGTAGTGGTGTGGCTCCCAGGTCACACTGGAGGTGTAGCGCTTGGGGAGGGGGATGTGGTGTCTGCCTGGAACATCAAAGGCTGCACAGGCTGCCTGGAGGGTGCAGAGGCAGTGCTCAGGGCCTTGGCATCGCCGCCGCTACTTGTACCAGCTCCTAGGCCCTCACCCTGCACAGACGTGGGGCTGGGTGCCTCACGGAACATCAAGCCTTCATCGGTGGGGCCGCTGCACAGTGCGCAGGCCTAGCACCCAGGCTGTTGCCTGCCTGGCAAGGGAGGTGTGACTACTCTCCTTTCCTGACCCACAGTCAGACACAGGAAACCTCCACTTTGGAACCACGTCCACCAGACTCAGGCTGCTGCCCCTGTCGCTGAGCAAAACTTCTTGTTACTGTCCCAAATTCTTGAGTTAGCAAGGTCAAGACCTAGACAGCAACCAGACTCAAGGAGTTCAGCTGTGTGTGGTCCCTGTCTCTAGCTCTCTGTGGCTGGGAGGCCAATATGGTTATAAGAGGTGACCTAGATAACCGGGGTAAAAGATCTGGAGCCAGAAAGTCTGAGGGCAGAGAAGCTTCGCTGCAACCTTCTCCCGCTGAAATGACCACATGTGTTGGGAAGAACAGTTTGGATCTGAGCCCGAGGCCTATAGACAGCCCTCGATCACACTTGGAATGCTACAGGGGTAGCAGTCATGCCACCTGGGCCAGCTGGCACGGACCTCCTGGGCGTGCACACACCCCAACATCTGTGCTGCAGGCTTTTCTGCCTGCAAACTGACCTGGAAGGTTTGCACAGCCCAGGTGCGAAAGGCGTCCTCCTGCCCACCGAGCTCGTCCCCTTCCCCCACTGGGGTGAGCTGAGAGGCCCCCAACTGGGACAACTTCAGGTCGATGTCATGAGCGAAGGCACAGAAGCGAGGGTACATGCTGGAGCCAAGGCCAAACACGGCGTACCTGCGAAGGAAGACATGCACAGAGACTTGTGTCACAGGGAGGGAGCATCAACACTGCAGGGCCAGCCCTGGGCCATCCCCTGCCCACTGGTCCTCCTTGGCTCCCAGCCCTGGCCACCAGCTCCCATGACTAGTGTGCTTCTGAGAGGGACTCGGGCCTCTGTGGCTCAGAGGACAGACCCTGCCCAGGGGCCTCTTCAAGAAGAGGCACACAGACCCCATCCCCAAACCCAGACTCGGCGAGAATGCATGCAGGGGAGGGGTGTTACCTGAAAGTTCTGGTGAGCTTTTTCAACATGAAGAGGGATTTCTTCAGTGTCTAGAAGGAGAAGAGAGCCACAGAGTTTTCAGCCCAGGACTTACAAACACCCTGTTTCCACTTTCTTCCATGTGGGGCATTTAAAACTTGTGCACACCTAGCACAGAAGGCTCCAGATCTGCAGATAAACCAGAGGCTGGTTTATCTGTGGCACCACCGGGCTGGGGCTCAGCTGATGAGTTCAGCTTGTCTCTCAAGCCAGCCGAACCCTAGGGACCCATGCAGGCTCTGCTCCTGGTGGTGGGGGGGAGGAGGGTACCAGCCTGGCCTCCCATCTGGCCAATCCTGGTCGAGCCAAGCCTGTCCTATAGCAAAGCATCCCCAGTGGGTCTCCTATTGGGAGTCTGTTAGGAATAAAAAGCATTGTTCTCCTATTCTCTAGAATAACTCTGACTTTCCAAGAACCCACGATAGCTTTAGGTAGGACACGATCCAGCAGAAATAGCATCAGATTATATTGTGGAAAACTATTCTCTCTCTTTTTGGGGCTGGGGACTTCTTTTTTTAGTGATTTCCAGATTACATTGATCATCCTTCTGAGCAGGAGAGAGGCAGTCTCGAGGTAGTGCTAATTGAGCCTTAATCCTTCTCTTCTGCTTGCCTGTTAATCTTTTTAAAGAGCCAGATAGAGCAGGCCTGAGCTAGGCAGATAAATCCAAAGGCTAAAATCCAATAGCTTCATGTGGAGTTCACCAAATTTTACTTTTTTTTTTTTAATGTATTTGGTATAGGCTCACCATGCAAATCAGAACTCACAGTGATCTGTCTGTTTTTAGCCTTCCCAGCACTGGGATTACAGCTATGCACCAGCACACTGGTTGCCTGGGGGCAGGGCCAGCATGGGGTGTGGTGCCAGGGATTGACTCCTGGTCCCTGGGCTTGGCTAAGCAGGCGCTTAGTCTGCTGAGTTATCTTGTCAGCCCTAAATTTTACTTTCTACTGGCTTTCCCTGTGTGGCACTGGTACAAATGACTTTGAAACATTTTTTTTTCTTTTTCTAATTTACAGAAGGAAAATCAATTCACAGCAGTTATTCGGCCCTAGCCAAGGTGACATGACACGGCTAGAGTGATGTGTGCACTGTCCCCAACGTCCTCAAGTTCACGCTGAATCCCCGCAGCTGTTTCCTGGGTCCTCCCAGCCCCACCTCCCCGCAGTGGAGCTGCACTCACCTCTCCGTTGCCAGGACAGTCTCCGTTCCCAAATGTGCTGGTCACCACCAGCAGGAGCTGCTCGTCCTCCAGCCTGCTCAGCTTGTACTCGTCCATGCAGAGAACCTGGGGTGATACCAAGGCAGCCGTCAGCCCTCAGCCCCTGCCCAAGCGCTCCATACCCACTCTAGATGCCCACCCAGTTGATGGGGTACCGTAGGGTTGAAGGCACAGCTGAACAAAGCCTCCAGATCCTGGGCCAGTGCTTCTGATTTTCCCGTCTCCGTGGCATAAAGGATTGTGGCTCTGACTCGAGATGCCATCGCCTTACGCATCAGCAGGGAGGCAAAGAGCGTGGCTCTGTGGGGACAGAGAGGCGGATCCTGTGTCGGGGGTCAGCTTCCCAACAGCTGTACACCCTGTCTGCTGGCCCTTGTCCTTTCCTCAGCTTCTACTCGGCCCCTTTGCCAAAGGGACAATAGCTGCGGGTGGCCGAGGAATTGGTGCCGGGAGGCCGGGGTGCCAAAGTCCACAAAGGATACTCTGTCTCTGAGCTCCCTGCCCACAAGGCCCACGGGCAGAGGCTGAGCAGAAGCAAGTTCACAGCGGACACCAGCACTGCCACTCAACTCACCTGGCCAAGACTCTGAACGGGATCTCTCGTCGCTTGGGTTTGTGAGTCTCGTCCTGCCACACGTGCGTCTTCCAGGCTTCTACCTGCAGCACGGAAGGAAGATACATGGCGTCTTCCACGACGGAGTGCAGAGCTGCCCCTCGCCGCCTGCCCAGACCCCCGGGGCACGGTGGGGGAGCTCTTCCCAGAGCTCACACGTCCTCCTTGGTGAAGCTTGAGATGTTACGCATACCGGCCCCTGCGGCAGGCACGCATCCTCCCACCACGGAGCTAATGTTCAAGTGTCTTACAGACAACAGGCTCAGGAAGGTGGTGAGACCCTCTATGATCACACAGCCAGAAAACTGTAAACCAGCAGACTTAGACCACACCGCTGTGCTTTGCAACCATTTGCCAGCTCCTTCCAGAAAGTGGTGTAAGGACAAACACCCTCGTGGACTTAAGCCCACCAGACAGTGGACCACAGAGGGCACACTGAAAGGCATTTCCTTCCATACCTCCCCGTGGAAAGGGGCAGGGGCTGTTCTACCTCCTTGAGTGGAGCCTAAAAAGCTTTAACAATATGCCTGGGTCCCCAAAATTCTCCCTGTCTGCCTGCATCGGGGAGCACATGAGTATCTACACACACACACACACACACACCCCTACACAGTCTTCATGCCTGAGCCCCAAGGGGAGAGGACAGGAAGGCCCCTCCCTTACCTGATAGTAGTAGAATGGGGACAGGATGTAGTTCAGCATCTCTTGGTGAAAGACAGGGGTGATGCTCCCTGAAATCGGAGGAACCAGCCAAATCCAGTCAGCCGGGCAGCCCCCCCGGGCCCGATACTCGTTCTGCATGTGCTTCATGAAGGACTCTGCCGCGGAGTGGTGGTCCATGATGGTCACATTCTGCTTCTAGATCGGAGGAAGGCAGGAGAGGAGTCGACATGGGGCGAGGGGAGGGATGTGGGGCCAGCTGGCTGCAGATGCTTCCAGGGGAGCAACCTGCAACGGGCTGGGGGAGTCACCTGGCCCCTTGTCACCTGCTGAAACTATGTGCCCCAAGGGCGGCACTTCCAGGGTCCGCAGGTCACATGCCTGCATCCAGCTTCTCATGACCACCCGGCTCCCCGCACACCTAGCAAACAGCTGCATCTGATGGGGATAACTCAACAGCAGCACTTTTTCAGGTAAAGCCACCCCAGCCACGTGTTGGTGGAGAGTTCTAGGTGTCACTTCTCAGAGGCTGAGCCCTCTCTGCCGAGAAGGAAGCAGACACCATGGTGGAGCGGGCTGGTGCACTGAGGTCATTCTAATTTGTAGGGGAATTAAAGCACCTGGGCCTACTCAGAACCCTAAAACCAGAAGGGCCGCAGCACCGTTGCAGCCAACCACAGTGCCTGGGACAGCCTCTGAATCCAAGGCACTTTTTAAAACACAACAGTCCAAACGCTGACCTCTTATTGGCCTTGTGGCCTCAAACTCTTAAGTTTCTTACCCTTGCTGAGCCCCACTTTCCTCATCTGTAAAATGAGTGTTAACTGTTCCTACATCATAACATTATTGAAAGGATGAAGGAGGTTGGTACAAGCAAGGCAGCGAAAATGCTCAATAAATGTCAGCTGCTGTTATTATTATTTCACCTGTCAGGCGTTGCACAAGGCCCTCGCATGACAAGGAGAAAGATGGTCCCTACTCTTCGTTAGATAGTTGTCTACTAGGGGAAATAGAAGGGAGTCAGTCATTGTCACAAAGCCTGGCGGAAGCTATGATGGGGACCAGCAGGTGCAGATCAAGAAGGGTAGGGGGGGGGCCCAGTGGCAGGCAGCGGCCCAGGAGGGAGGGGGCCGGGGTCTTCACTTTGTAAACACCGTGAGCTGCTGCTGCAAGAGGAGGGCAGGGAGATGTGTGAGCCCACATCTACTCAGAGGAAGTAGCTGCTTTACAACTTAAGAGACGGAAAAAGAGGCTTACTGCCCACGCCCTTTGGCTCTCGTTGCTTTTGGTGTTTTCTGCTGCCTTGAGCTGTTGCCCGGTGCCATGTGCCACCTTGCCATGGAGCCAGCTGATTACGGACTGAAACCTGCGCAAACTGTGAGCTAAACAAACTTTCTTCCTTCGTTTAGGGTGTTGGGTATTTTGTCCCAGCAAGGAGAGACTCGTAACTAAGACAGCTTCTGGCGAGGGCATTCTTGGAGGAGGAGCTTATGAGTCCAGCCTGGGAGGGGCCAGAGCAGTCCCAGTTAATGTTGGGACCTGGAAGTCCAGCCACGTCTTTGAAAATTTTATAAACCTACTTCTCAGCTTACTGCACAGCCCCGGCTGGCTTCAGACTTGAGATCCTCCTGCCTCACCCTCCCACGGATTGAACTGTCACTCGCTCTTAATAGGAGGTACCGTTATTATTCTCATTTTACAAATGAGGAAAAAAGGCCAGATCTTTCAGCCTTTTGTAGGAGGTGGCAAGGAAGTCCTGAGACTCTCAAGCAGTGGAGGGACTTTGTTTCTGTGAATTTTCCGAGCCACATCTGCATCCTGCTAGCGTCAGGGCTGGTGTTGTGAGCCCTTGGGAACCAGGATGTGTGCTCCCCACCAGCCCTTCCTGAGCTGGGCCAGCCCAGGTGCTCTTCCTATTCCATCTTAGCTCTGAAACCCTACTCAGCATCAGCACCAGGATGGGGTGATCATGCCATGGCGAACAACATAGGATCATATGCATAGTATTTTGTTTACCACTCCCATTCTTGGCCCCA
The DNA here is from genome assembly GCA_004027165.1 of Ctenomys sociabilis. NCBI lineage: Eukaryota > Metazoa > Chordata > Mammalia > Rodentia > Ctenomyidae > Ctenomys > Ctenomys sociabilis. The sequence continues at coordinate 22,606 of PVKA01021470.1, read as the reverse complement.
TCTAGTGCCCAGTGCCCGGCAAAGCCTCAATTAAAGTTTGCTGAATGGAGGAATGGCTCTCTGTGCAGTGTTCTGGCTTCTAGGCCATCATTCGGCTTTGTGGAGATGGTCTGATCTTCTCAGGCAATAACTTCCCACATCTGGAGCCTCCTTTCCTAAGGCATGCAACATAGGAATGGTGCAAACAGGAAACGCAGGTGGAGGAAGAGCTCAGACCCATCGAGAACCAGCCTGCTGCATGGGGGCACGAGGGAAGGATGCTGTAACCATGGCTCGCGTAGACATGGGCTTGCATTTCTTCATCATCCAGTGCATACATTTAGCATCCGCCTATGCCAGACACTGTGCTGACGCAAAGGTGCAGTCGCAAACACGAAAGACAAGACTGCTGCCTCAGGGAGTCCCATGGGCCTTATAAAACAACAAAGACAGATGGAAGTATATGTACTGCTATGTAATGCTAGAAACTATATTATGAAGTATTTGGGGGGGGAGCAGATTAACATACTGATAGAGACAGGACGGTGACAGGGCAAGGGTACTCTCTACCCAGGCAGAGATTCCTTAAGTAGGAGACAGCTGAGACCTGAAAGAAGGTAAGGAGCTGCTCATAGGATCTGTGGGAAGAAGATTCTAGGTAGAAGGAGAAATAAGCACAAAGGTGCCAGGGTGGGAATCCTTGGTGAGTTTGAAAAGATGACAAGAATTCCAGCATGACCAAACAGTGGAAGATAAAAGCCAGACTGGAACCACCAAAGGATGATGAAATTCATGAGACCATGCAAAAGTTTTGCTGTAAAGAGAAGCAGATAAACCAAGCGAGGGCCTGGAGGAAGCCCACGGATTGGGGTCAGTTGTCTGGGTAACCATTTTTTTTTTTTTTTTTTAGTTGGGAGTTAAGACAGCTTGTGTTCACACAGATTGGAATGATCCAGCAGAGAGGGAGAGTGGTGATGCAGAGAAAGGAGAGGGGATTTTCAAGAATAGAGCCCTCGAGCAACAGAGAGGGAGGAGTCAGTGCTCAAGTGCACAGATTGACGGATCTTGGCAGTGAGGTCCTGCCTGCTGCTGGATGCCTAGAGCAGGCCCTGTATCCCAGCATCAGGGGACTTTGAAAGGGTACACCAAGCCCCGAGCCAGTAGCAAGGCCCACCCCTTCTTGCCAGAACATCTGCAGAGTCATAAAACATCTGGCATACCTGGAAGCTATGGATCACAGCCACGTTGATCTCTGTGACGGCACGGTCTTTCCAGAGGGAGGCCAGTGTGTGCGTGTCCAGCCTCATCCTCCTGCCCACTTCCTGCAAAGGCAGAGCAACCGAGTGAGGCCGTCCCAGAGAATCACCCATGGGTCCCACCCCCAGGAGGCCCGGTGAGGCAGCCCTGCTAACCTCCAGGATGTTGTAGCGCTGGGCATCACAGAAGTCCCGCACTCCGATCTCTGTACCCATGTACCAGCCGTTGAAGGGACACCCTGGGAACTCAAGGCCGCCCACCTCAAGCAGCATGTTGGCCACTGCCGGCAGGGCATACCACTTCAGCCCCAGCTCCTGGAACCACTCGTACCTGGTGGGAGGCAGGACCGGTTGTAAGTAGGGCCTTCTCCTCCATCCCACTTGCACCAAAGAAATAAAATAAATGAAATCTTCAGAAAAAGAGTCCACCAGGAAAATTCCTCTCTAAGAGCAGATCTCTAAGCCACCCTCCAAGTGAAAATTGCGCTCGGTTGTCACTAGCTGAGTTTTCACTCCCTCGTGTACTCCTGCCAGCGTACTTTAAGCATCAAGCATGTGCCAAGCCCTGTATTAAAGGCTGAGAAACTAACAGAGTAGCACTTAGGGACGCTGGGACTCTGCCTCACTCCTGAGCAGCAGCGTAACCCTGTGATACTTTAACCTCTCTGAGCCTCAGTCTCCCTTAAATTAAGGCCACAGCATCAAACTCTTCTGGTTATTTTGAAGATGATAACATCCTTCGCTTGTACATCCAATTACTCCACAGATATTTCTCTCCATATACCTGCTATGTGTCATGTACCCTGCTAGGAGCCAGGATTTATTGGTTAAACAAGAAAGGCAAGATCCCTCTTCTCGAGAAGCTTACAATGTAGCATGTAGATTCTGGATCCCAAAGAGGGAAACAAATTAGTAAGAAAATTAAGCAAGAAGTGGCAGCCTGAGGCTCGGGGTGCCTGAGGCTTAGGGGAGGAGCCTCACTACAGAAGCGGAGTCTCACTGAGGCACAGAAGGGGGACACATGCTTATTTGCACCCCTGCACCCCCAGCCACTTACTTGGGATGTTCCATGGGCACCTCAAGCACAAGATCAGGTGGGATTACAAAGAGCTCGGGGTCACGGCCGTCAGCCTGCAGGACCAGCGGCAGCACGTCGAAGCGGCCATAGGGAGGTTGCCAGCCCAGGTCAATGCACAGCTGAGAGGCGAGACAGACCCCACTGAGTCTGCAGGCCAGGCACTTGGTCTCCTTGGGGATCCCCTCCATCACCCACCAACAGACTCCCTGCCCAAAGGACTCAGGGTACCTGAGTGAACTCCAGGTTAGCAGGGTCCCCTCTGATGGTGCCATCTGGCATCTGGTAGCCAGCATACCGGATGAGCTGAGCATTCCAGATGCGGAAGTCATGCTTTCCATCAGTCCGCTGGGGGAACACGGTGATGGCCGACCTTCCCAGGATACAGATAGTGCTGATTACCACCTGGCCCTGGCGGGGGCTCCACACCCCTCCCTGCTCCCAGTACCTCCCACTCCCCTCTTCCCTCTCTGTAGCCGAGGCTGTACCCAGGCTGTCACCTGCTCCTCCCACCTCCTGCCCTTTCTCCATGAACTGCACAGGGATGGCCCCTCTAGGAGCCCCAAAGCTACAGCCCTTTTCCTTGCCTCCAGATATTTCCTCTCTGCCCACAGTGGAGTCAGTTGGATGCTTGCACAGTGCCATTCCTAGGTTCCAGCAGGCTTGAGCCCCCTCTTAGGGTCTCGATCACCTCTGCATCCCACTCCCTACCCTTCTTCCCCCACTCTTCAGCCTAATACTGGTTAAGATCCCATCAGATGGGCGCTGAGTATTTGCTGAACATGGAAATAAAGGAATGGCAAATGAGCTGTCCGACCCTATGGTGGGGGTGGGACACATGACAAGCATCGAGTCTCCATCTCAGAAAATGACCACACCAGAGCCTTCAGCTAGAAAACTAATGTCCCACACCCCTAAAATGCGAGGAGCCTTAACTAAGCAGTAAAGAAGTTACTTCCTAAAGATGTAACTTTCTCAAGGGTTCAAGTCGAACACAACCACAGAAATTTGCTGACAGAGACTCGCTCATGAGGGCCTGTGAAGAAGGCTGTGCCTTCTCCTCTGCTCCTGGTTTCTCCTTGAGCCAAGGAAGCCTCCCCCACATCCATGTGCACCTTTTGTCTCAGACGCTGGGGCAGGGAGCAGTGGGCCCACCTGATGTTGCCGTGGTTGGTGGCGTAGCGCAGGTGCCTGCAGATGTGTTCGAACATCTCCCGGGCTGTGGTACAGCTGCGAGCATCGAAGACCTGAGCACACCCAAGCAGACCACGCGGTCAAGGACTGCGTGGCAGAGGCCTCGTGGCTGATGGGAAGCCTGCACGCCAGCTGCCTCACCAGTGTGGAGGGCCTCGCTCCCCTCCAGCATCCACAGTCCCTTCTTATAGCTGCCCTAGTCAGTCAGACTTTCTCCTGCTCTGCTCCTGGAGCAAAGGTAAGCCTACCCTGAAGACCCCAGAAAAGCCCAAATCCCAAGGAAACTTAGCTTTAAAGGGCCAGGAGCGGCTCCCAACAGCCCCTGTCTGGCTGTGTGGCAGCACAAGCAGCCAGCATTGGTTTCCCTGGCTTTTCCGGTCACCTTCTCTGTCCAAGTGCTTTCAGCATGACCCAACAGCAACCAATCCTCCAACCAAATGCTGGCCTAGGGTGCTGGGATAAACCGAATGCTCTCTTGCAGCCAAGAATTCAAACACTGGAGACAAAAATGCCTCTCCTGCAACACCAAAGCCTCAGTAATAACAAGAACAAGGCCCTTCTTTGGCTTTATGGCGGCATTTGATCTCAAGATTAACTCAAGAAAGATCAGCTGGAGATTCTGGCACTGAATCAGAATGAAGACATCTAGCGGAGAAGCCCTGGAGGAGTTCCCCAGTTGGGAACCCGGGCTTTGGTTTCTGTCTGTGGACCCCAGAGGGCCACCTGCTTTGGGGCTCAAAGTCACCCACCTCCCTTCGAGCCTGCTCACCTGCAGGTTGGACCACTGGATCCTCCCGATGCAGCGAGGGGCATTGCGCCAGGCGAGCTTGGTGGCGAAGATGAGCTCATCTCCTGTCAGCTGGTAGCTTCCTGTTGTTTCTATCTCTTTTGTTACCGCTTCCACTCTGGCCAGATATTCCTCTATTTTTGCCCTGGGGGACAGGAAGACATCCGGAAGATCAACAATGAGATGACCTTACCTGGAGATCAACTCAATCCACAGAGGCAGGAACTGAAGTCACACACTGAGAAAGACCAAACTGTCCCTCCCTGGAGACTGTCCCCTCCGGGGCCGGCTGCATGGGCTCTCACTTAGCCTAGAGGAATCTCGTGTTGGATGCTGCTGTCAGCATCTTGAAGTTCTTACTCATGTTGCAATAAGGAGCCTACATTTTCATTTTTCATTCTGGATCTTGCAAATTACATAGCCCGTGATGAGCCAGACAAAGCAACTCACAGACAGGTCTCACTGAGTCTCTGAGAAAGGATTTAACATTCCTTTGAGACAGGGTCTCACTAAACTCAAACCAATTTTCCTGCCTCGGCCTCCTGAGTAGCAGGGATTATAGGTGCAAAACTACCTGTTGGCTTGGAAGGCATTCTGTGTTCATTTTATAGTCAGGAGTCTCAATGTACAAGGGGTCTCAATTCTCTAGGGAGTTACAGGCTGGACCCAGGAACATTAGCATAGGAAAGAGTAAAATCAGGACACAAACCCAAGTTTCCATGCTGCCAAGCCCAGGGTCTTATCTGCCAGCAGAGGCCCTTCTACCCTCCAGCCCCTTCCAGGAGGACTACAAGACCTGAGATGCTGTCCTCAGGAGCCCGGGCAGGCCCAGACACAGTGGAGAAGGGAGGGCCAGGACTCAGGCCCCAGAGCCCGCCCAGGCAGGAGCTGCACCCAGCGATTTCTAAGCACATTTCAAAAATATCCCAAAAGGAAGGAGTTGGTCAGAAAGACTTTGAAACAAACACACACACACACACACACACACACACACACACACACACACACACAGAGCAACCTTGAGATTTCTAATCAGCACAATGAAAAGCTTTTGAAATGGCAACAAACAGAACTATTTAAGGAGTAGATTCCTGACTAAGGCCACTGGATAAGCAACTCAGGACAAAATGGCTTTTGGGGGTGCAGAATGTCTTAATAACTCTTCCTGGATTAAAGAAAGAAGCACAAAGACAAAGTACAGGGTGATGTTTACCCTCAAGGACATCCCTACCCAAGGAACTGCCAGGGGAGGTTCCTGCTCACTCCCAAACAAAGCTTCCGGCAACATCCTTTGTCCTGCTCCTGGGCACAAAAACATTAGTGACCAGGTGGTCACTGAAGCTTCCAGTGTGCACGGGAGAATCGACACGTGAATATTGATAAAGCTCATCATTGACAGTTGTGCCTGATTCCCTTAGAGTTTTACATTTTGCCATCTCACCTAGCCCTGTTTCCAAGGCACTAAAGAATGCTATAATGACTGTCAGCTCCGGAACCAGGAAGGGCTTCCACCCTATGCAAGCCATGGTCTCTAAATACACTGTAATTCTTCTTACACAAAGGATGGCCAAAGCCACAGCAGGCCACATCTCTGGATACTGGTTGTCATTGCAAGGATGGGACTAGGCATCACCCCAGAGCTTTTGGAGACACTGTGAGAAATGGGACTTTCTTCAGTGAGAAGCAAAAGGTCTGAACAGCCCACCAAGCCAGGTTGCCTTGGCCCATGTAGAGTAGGACTCCCAGGCCCTAAGGGGTAAGAGGCCAGGGTGCTAAGGCTGAAAGCAAGGACTCCTGGTGCCAACTGCCTGGACTCCACTCCCAGCCCGGGACTGGGGAGCGGTATGGTATCTCTCCTCTGTGGGCCCCAGTTTCCTGGTTTTTGTAGAAGGGGCGTAAGGACAGAACCCGTCCCATAGAGCTGTGGTCTCATTAAATAAAAGCGACTTACTCAGGGCCCTGCATGAACTTTGTGCCACAGAGATAAAGAGAAAAGCTCTATAGCTCAGTGACGTCCATCAAGGAAAATCCCTGGGCCTTAAACAGCTTGCTAGATAACGAGTGAGGCAAGAGAGCAAGGACAGTGACCTCTGGAATCACAAAATACTTCAGGGGCAGCTCTAGTTACCCCTGTGACAAAGTGGCAGCCCCCCAACCGCTCCCCACCCAGGTCTAGGTTAAAATTGCTGGGAGGGGTGAAGCACACAGGTATCTGTTCCCTCACCACCTCCCCCCATGCTGCTGCAGTCCTTTGTCAACAGAGGAATGACAAGTGACGCAGAACTGAAGGACGCCCATACTGCGCCCACATCTCTAGCAGGTGGTCTCTGAGGAACTTTCAGTCTCCAGCATTTCACAATAACAGAGTCCACGTAAGTTCACCATCAAGGCCACTTTGTGCTAAGACTGGACTTGCATAATCCTCAGAACAATCTCGTGAGCCAGGCAGTTATACTCATTTTACAGATGAGGACACTGAGGCTCCGGGAGTGAATAGGTTTACCAAGGATTCAACAGTGGTTAATGGTGGAACCGGGATCCAAACACAGTTACATCCCAACCCACACTTTTAATCCTGACTGTGAGCTCCTCCTTCAGGGTCTCTTTTTTTTCTGCCCTTGACCTACTACAACTTTGGAAGGAAAAGGGGCAAGGGACTAGCGTTAACTGCTGGACACAGGGAGCTTGGACAGGAGAGGCAGGGATCAATGGAAGAAAGCCTTACTCTTTGAAGGAGTCGTAATACTGGTTGACAAATTCAATAGCTTGAGGTAGAAGCTCCTGCAGAGGGATAGGCTTGTCCCTGGGTCCTCTGGTCATACTTCTAGGGTTCATCACAGACCCAAGACAAGATTTTGGCTTGCAAGTAAAATTCTGGAAAGAGAGGGGCAGTGGTGAGGTTTGAGAGTTTGGCCTCTCAGCCTTCTTCCTCCAGGGTCGGGTCTGGCTGCCTCCCTCCCCACTATAGGACACCTCCTCTTTGGGATCCCCAGGGTTTCCTCTCTACCCAGATCTCCTCTCAGCCAGTTGAGTCCTGGTGAGTGAGAACCAGCCTGGCCTCTGTCTCTGATCCTGGTCTCCAGCCAGATTCAGACTCAGACCCAAGTCTGTGGCTTGGTCCCCAGGAACATCTTGTGAGCTCTCTCCTGTGCTCGCCCATGTGGCTCCAATGCTACCGGCCAAACTGAACTGAAATGCGAGTGTGAGTCGCTAAGCCATAGCACAGCACAGAGAAAAGTCCAGAAAAAAAGATGCCCAAGTGTGTACTGGAGTGGCCATGGATAGCAGGGAGGGGGCTTTCGTGGCCTTGACATTTTCAATTCTTCCCCGCTTTACACCCATAGTACATACTCTAAAGTCAGAAAGGGAACTGAAGGGTTGGGGGTGTAGCTCAGTGGTAGGGTGCTTGCCTGGAGTGAGAGAGGTCTTGAATTTGATCCCCAGCTCCACAGAAAGAAAAAGAAGAAGGAAATTTAAAACCAGAAAGGAGCCTTTTAAAGGACACTTAGTCTAACCACTTATTGGCTCTTCAGAGCCTTAAGCTCCCTCAAGCCCTTCCAATGACACGGGAGCTCACTATCTCTTCAACTTAGTTCAGTCTAGCTTTGGGCAGTTCTGTTAAAAAGTTCTCTATGAAACTTAAAAAAAATAATAATTTCCTTCTGTAATCCTTTAGCTGACTTTCTGGATTATCCATTATCCTTTCAGATAGTTGACCGGAAGCTGGCCTTTGCTCATGCAGATGATAGTTTGATTCACCCAGGAGGCACTGGTGGATCCACTAAGAGCCGCCCCACCACCACCACCACCAGCAGCAGCTTTACCAGCTTGGGACTAATGTGGCTCTCGCTGGAGGGGATCCTTCTCACCGTTTTGGCCTTATTGTGGAGCGTGTCTTGGAAAATCATCCCGTTGCCCCAGTTCTTGATCCTCATGTGCTGGGGACAGGTCGGTGAAGGCTTATGTGGCTCACTCTGGGATTCTGGAGTATTCTAAGAGGAAGAAAATCAAATTATCCCAAATACCCACGACCCCAAGGACATCAGGGCTCTCTCCAGCCTCTGGACCCTGCTCCAGCTTGGGTGGGAGGCAGATCAGCAGGAGAGCACACAGGGCAGGGGGGTCAGTCCTTGGCCCTCCCACCTTCCCAGCAGCCAGGCCACCTGGGCCCAGGCCTGCCAAGAGCTCCAGGTGCCTGGGCCATGGGCCACGCTTCTCTCCTCACCAAGGCCCTGCCAACACTTGCTCAGAGGAATTGCAATGGCAGGAACTCAGGGTCCATGTGAGAGAACCTGTCACAGCCAGTACTATGATGGACAGAAGTCAGCACAGGCAGGAATACACCACTGTCTGCTTTTCCCCAAGGCAGCTAAGGATCTGAAATCCAGTTTCTCCCCTCTCCCACCCACTGTCCTGCCCATCTCTCTGGAACTCTCTGGGAAAAAATGGAAAGCACTTTTCCTCTCTGGAAAAGTGGAAAATACTTCGGGAACGTGGGACCCAATACCCATACTGCAACCCACTAGGAGATACTAGTGAACCTTGGGAGTCAGATCTTTCTGGCTCCAACCCAGGCCCCTGGATCTGGGACCTTTTGCATACTACCAGAGCCTGGTTTCCTGTGCTCTCCTGCAGAGCCTCTAATAGGTTATACAGCCTGCATCTGCTCAGGCCAGGGAGGAAGGGGCTTTCCATATTCACCAGACCCACTGACCTTGGCTGTCCTAGTAAGGGGCTGGGAGGTTCCATTTTGGTGCTTGCTAGAGCTGTGACATTTGAGGTCATCCTGTATTTCTGGGCTGTGAAAGGAAACAGCTGCCATAAGACAGAGTGTGAGAGTAGAGGGCATCTTGGAGTGCCCTCATTGTCCAGAGGGTAGGAGTGAAGCGCTCATGGTTTCCGGTCAAGGAGGGCAGATCAGCAGATAGAATCTCCCCACACTATCATCCTCCCACCTCTTCTTCCTTCTTCCCCATAAAAACCCAAAAGATATGAGGAGGATTGAGCCAGCTATTGGCCCACATGGTGACCCACAGAAGCACTGGGAAATGTCCCTTTTTGAAAGCCAAGTGCCAGTACGTTACCACAGCTAGTGGCCTGAGAATACCTCCGTCAGCTCTGCTCTTGGAGGCCAGCAGCCTGCCTGTCATGTACCTAGTTCTAGTCACTTAATCTTTTTAATTTAAAACCCTTAATTTACCTTGGCTTATTTGCTCACTGTACATTTTTATTATGGAAAATGTGAAGCGCACAAGTGTCGCAAGAATTGCATAATAGCCCTTCACTCACGTTCAACCCCCTTACCAGTTATCAACCTGTGGTTCATATTGTTTCAACTATGTCCTCCAGGCCTCGGGAAAGACAACCTCCTGAACAAACAGTGGTGGGGAAACTGCCTGTCCAACTGCCGAAGGTTGAGTCTAAACCCACAGCTCTCATCAGGTACTAATTAAAGTCAGAGTGGATCAAAGATCTAAATGTTAAGACAAAAATAATCTCCTGGGAATTACATAGGTAAAAACTCTTGAAGACACAGATGTAGGCAAGGACTTCCTCAACAAAACTCCAGTTGTACAAGAAATAATATCAAGAATCAATAGCTAACAAATACAAAGTAGGAAAAATAATTTGCCAGCTCTTCAGATGGAGAACTAATGTCTAGGACATAACGAACTGAAAAATATGAGACTAGCCCAAAATAAAAGACCCCATTAAAAAAAATAGGTAAATGAAATGAATACACACTTGTCACAAAAAAAAGTACAAATGTCCAATAAACACATAAAAAAAAATGTCCAACATCTCTGGCCATTGGAGAAATGCAAATAAAGCAACACAAAGATTCTATCTTACTCCAGAAAGAATGTATATCATTAAGAAATCAAATAATAACAATGAGGCTGTAGGGAAAAGAAACCCGTACACTGATGGTGGGAATGCGAGCTAGCATAACCACTCTAGAGATCTCTCGAAAAACTAAAACTAGAAATTCCATTTGAATCAGCTCTTCTCCTTCTAGGAATCTTCCTGAAAGAGTCAGAGGCATCACGTTACAGTGATACGTGCATCCTCATGTGGATAGCAACACAACTCCTGATGCTTAAATCTTGGAAGCACTTTATATATCCATCAATAGATAAATCGACAAAGACATTGTGGTATTTATTCACAATGAAGTACCGCTCTGCCATAAAGAAGGATAAACTCGAGTCATTTGTAGGAAAATAGATGTACCTTGAGACTGAAGTATTAAGTGAAATAAATCAGACACATAACCTTAAGTATAACAGGGATAAATAAAAAGCAAAATAACAGGAATTAGGGAGGGAAATAAGTCTTTTGTTAAAGGGAAGAGAATCAAAAGGTAAATGGAGGGCCAGGTAGATGGCTCAGTAGAATAAGTGCTTCCCTGGCAAGCGCAAAGGCCTGAGTTTAATCCCTGGTTCCACAAAAAAAAAAAAAAAAAAGAGGTAGAGGGAAGGAGGAGGGAGAAGACAGAAAGGAGATGATTAAAAGATTGAGATTATGATACGTACATGTACCAGCTCCCCAAAGTAAGGTAATCATTACATACTGCAAACATATACCAATAAAAAATTAAATGTAAGGGCTGGCAAGATAACTCAGCAGACTAAGTGCTTGCCTAGGCAAGCGCAGGGACCAGGGTTTGATCCGTGGCACCACATGCCACACTGGCCCTACCCCTGGGTACACTGAGCCAGACTGAGTCCAGGCATGGTGGTGTATGTCCCAGCACCAGGGAGGCTGAAAACAGGAGGATCACTATGAGTCCAATCTTCGTAGTGAAACCCTTTACCAAACACACACACAAATAAATAAATAAATAAATAAATAAATAAATAAATTTTAAAAATATACTCCTGGTCTCTGCCTTTATTTGAAAGCAAAATTAAAATGTAATGTCACCTACAAAATTACATACATTACATAAGAGCATTAGGTAATTTATAACTACAAAACATAGTATCCCTTCAAAAGAATGTGCCCACGGTAGGCCCCCCTTATCTGTGGTTTTGTTTTCCATGGATGCAGTTACCCAAGGTCAACTATAGTATGAAAATATTATATGGAAAATTCCAGAAATGAATAATCCATAAGTTATAGACTTTCTGAATAACATGATGACATCTTGTGCATCTCACTCTGTTCTGCCTGGGATGCGAATCATTCCTTTGTGCACAGAATCCATGCTGTCCACGCTACCTGCCCACTAGACGTTTCATAGCCATCTTTGTTATCAGATCAATTGTCAGTGTTCCATAGTGTTTCAGTTCAGTCTCTTTATTTTATTTAATAATGACCCCCCCAGATGAAAGAGCAGGGGTGCTGGCAATCTGAATATGTCAAACTGGTGCTGTGAAAGTACCTCCTTATAGTGGAAAGAAAAAAATTCTAGACTTATTAAAGAAAGAAATGGTAGGCTCAGATTGCTGAGCTCCATGGCAAGAATGAATGAATCTTCTGTCTATGAAATTGTGAATAAGGAAAAAGAAATCCGTGCTGCTTTGTCTGTTGTACCCTAAACTGCAAAAGCTACAGCCACAACCCACGACAAACACTTTGTTAAGATGGAGATGGAAGGGACCAGGGTGACGGTTCAGTAGAATAATCACTTGCGTGGTAAGAGCAAGGGCCTGAGTTCAATCCCCAGTTCCGCAAAAACAAAAAGAGATGGAGATGGAGATGGTGAAGGCATTAACTGTGAGCGTAAGACATGGACAGAAAATGGGCTCCAATCCATGGTAACACGTGGCAGGGAACAGGTGGCACCTATACAAGGACTTCAGCAAGGAAGTCCCTAAGACAAATGGCACCAAGCCATTGGCTGCCAGGAAAGGATGCTTATGTAGATTCACAAATCTATTTGACCAAGAAATGGGACAAGGGTTGTAAAAAGAATTAAATTGTGTTATGAACGTGTCCCAGCTCCTCGCCATGAATGTCATCATTACATACTGCAAGCTTATCTAATATTTTTTAATTTCAAAAACCTGTATATACTCATACATACATATTCATGAAAAATGTCAGGACATAGGAGAACCTGCACTACAACATCATGTAACTCAGTGGTGTCCCAAATTTTCTGATCAAGGAGATTATGGGGCCACAGAGGAATGTGATCGATGATGTAGAGTGTGCCTAAGGAGAGTCATATGAGAGAGAAAATATTCACTCAGACTTTCACAGAGAGCAAATTGGTCAGGCAATGGCCATGACTCGTCCACAAGCTGACACTGACAAAGGATCTACAAAGTGCGGTACAGGGTTTCGGGATAAGTCGTGAGGGGACTTGACTGACCTTGTCAGATACAAAAGTTACATTTCTTGTTATACAGGTCTTGCTTTATCCTGGTCTTAGCCATCAAGCAGAAAAATGTAGAAACAAGGTACGAAAAGTGAAGCCATGTTAATATGCTGAGCTGTGAAGGCTCAAGTCATCAGATTTAGACACTGCCAGTCCTGCGGATAATCCATTACTATTGTGGACGACTGGACCATATTGGAATATTTTGCTGAATTCGTGCACCTGCAATATTTAGATGGCAATGGAATACCCATCTCTGACAAAACTAAAGGAAAAAAGTGACATAAATGAAGGACTGGTTTGTATCTTCATAATACAAAATAGGATAGATACATAGTTACTTTCTCTTAATTCAATAAGAAGAAAGATTTGTACTAATAGTGTTTGGACAGGATATCACGTCTGCATCCTGTGCTATGAATGACTGCTACAAAGACAACAATATGCAATGTATTAATTGTTGTAACTCTCCTACCAACCTGTTTCGAAGGTGTCTCATTGCAATTTTTTCTCAATAAAATTAATAATAAAAAAATGTCAAAGTTATTGGAGGGGCTGCAGCTGCGGAGTTGAAGACGCTGATTAGGGTCATCCAGCCACTAAGATCATCACGGCTCAGTGCTTCATTTTTACAGAACTTTTCTTACGGCGCATTGCTACAGTAGTTCTGCTTTATTACTAGGTATTATTGATATCTTACTTTGCCTAATTTATAGTTAAACATTTTGCTGTTAAATATATAAAGGAATAAAACGTAGTATGTAAGGGATTCAGCACTAAAGTGGGTTCAGCCATCCAACAGGGACTTGGAATATATGCCCCCCCTCCCGCGAAAAGGGGAGCTGCTGCACATACCACAGAGCAACTTATATCTCAGTCAAATAACACAGGGGCCCTGTGAAGAGACCTCTGTGTGATCATCCATTGTCTTCTGACAAAGATCCTTTGTTTGGCCAAACTTTGGTCAGACTTGTGGACCTTTTCGTAAGCCCATCCACGCACGTAAAGGGAAAATACATTTGGAGCAAAGAATCTTGTTAAGTCAGTTTAGCTACAGCTTCCCTACAAACAAGACCTCATCACTCCTGATATCTAATCAGATTCCTCATCCTCCACCGTTGCTCAGCGACATTTGACCACCCTGGTCTACCTGCAGCAAGCATCCTGTTAGGTCAGTTTAGCCAGAAAACCCCATGTCCCTGATATTTTGTCTCAGAAATTTTTCACCCACTGACCTCTCACCCACCCTCTCCCTAGCTCTCTGTTGCCATTTGCCCCTGCTGTGCTCTGAGTTGAGCTCGATCTCTCTCTCCCCCTGCAAAACCTCGCTTCCTGAATAGTCATCCTGGACGAGTTCAAACAGGCATCATTAAATACTTTCTTTTTTTTTTTTAACACATTCCTCCAATCCGGACTGGTTTGCTTCATCAGAAAAATAAAGCCAATACAGAATGACCTGGAATTTGGAACAGATAAACCATAGCCAAGCAGTCATCAGGGGAATGATGACTTAGAGGACAAGCTGTCTCAAGGCCTGAGGTCCACGGGCCTCCAGGGCTCCCGCTCCTCTCACAATGCCGCCATCATCTCTCACCCAGAGACTCTTTGTGGCTCCCTCTTAGTTACTCTTGGACAGACACGTTCAGAAGCTTCAGATCAGCAACGCCCACTGACTGATGGTCATACCTAAGTTGACAGCTCAACAACTTGCAACATAACATCACCGCTCACCCCGAAATATTAGAAAGCATCATTTTCCAGGGTTGTCTGAGAATCCCCTGTGTAGACGGAGCTTGGTCAGGCTGACACATCACCTGTAGCTGGATGCTTAGGTTGTATCTGGTATTCTGCCCTTAGAAATAATGGGTCTGGTGCTGGCCCTGTGGGGAGGGGGGCACGCGCGCATGCGTGCGTATGCATACAAACGCCTGGGGGAATGTAGCAGTAAAAGTTCACAATAATCTGCATTAAGCAATGAGATCAATTTTAATTGTTCTATACTTTTCTGTATCTTTCAACTTTTTATAGTGGCTGTGAATTTCTTTCATAATTGAGATTCTTTAAAAATTTGGGGAAAAAAAAAAAAGTAAATAAAACTTTGCCTGGCCTGCTGTCCCCCTGGATAGCAGATTTACTTGGGGGTTGGGAGGCCATGACCCAATACCAGGTGAGTATATTAAGGCTTTGGAGTCTTCCTTTCTAATTACGATCTTATCTCTGCCCACAGACACCATCCACTTGACTAAACCCTCAGCTCATCCTGCTTGGTCCTAGTAGGGCCAAAGGCCTCTAAGACCTGTCCTTGCTGGCTGGGCCAAGAGCTGGGAGCCTGCTTAGACCACAGAACGATCCACGGGCCCTAGCAGGCCACTGAGGATCCTGCTTCCTCTGTGGCTGACTGTGGGGTCCTGCTCTAAGTGAGGTTCCCCCTCTTCCACACCAGCCTAACCCTCCTTACCCCAAGGATATGGACAGAGGGGCGGCACTCTTGGAAATGGATTTTGTTTAAAAAAAAAAAAAAAAATTTCTTCACTCTCTTAACCGTATCTGAAATCTAAACAGCACAGCAGTCCCAGCCTGAAATATCAGAAAAACTTCCAAGTGCTGCTACATCCGCAGTAGCCGGCATAGCTGCTTCGCCTCCTACTGCAAGCAGGGGTTTCCCTGCGCTGTCCTAGGCTCCGGAGTGTGAACCTGAAGCGCCGCCACTCACTCGCGGGATCCCTACACAGCAGATATTGCAGCGCTCCGGATATTGCTGTGCGGGGGCGGGCGCTTGGCGACCTTCCAGCGTGCAGCAGCGAGGCCCGCGCCCGCCCCGCCGCCCCCAGCCCCCGGCCGGCAGCGTACCTGGTTCGGCAGAGGCAGCGCATGGGCTTTGACGGGAGGATCCTGCGCAGGAACCTGCAGAGCCGCGGCCGGGCGGCCTCGCACGCCGCGCTCAGCCCCTCGCGCATGACTCTGAGCCTGCGCCTTGACGCGACAGGCTCCGGGGCCGGCGGGCTGCAGCTTTATGGCTTAGGAACCTGAGCTCCCGCCCCAAGGCGGGGCGAACAGAGAAGGCATGACGGCCTCCTGGCTCTGAGGGTCTCCAAAGGGACCTCCCTGCAGGGAGATCCCTGTCAGCGGGCTGGATGACTCTGGGCAGCCAGGATGTTTGGTCTGAGGTTTATTTATTCCACTGTGCAATAACAAGGGTCACCACAAAATCTCAGTGCACAGTGCTTTTTGCAGTCTACGAGGAATACTTCCTGTCTCTGTCACATCCTTCAACCTTCACCAAATCCAGTCTACAGAACAGCTTCTGTTGTTAACTCTTCTGAGGAGAAAGGGGTGGGAGAATCAGAGAGGGTAAGGACCTTTCCCAAAGTCACACAGTAGCAGTCAGGGGCTAAACTGTCTCTGCCTCCTCAGGGCAAACCCCAAGACTCATCCTTTTCTGCTTGTATAAGAGGTGGGGGACACTACACGGACCTGTGTGTAAGGGCAGGAAAGGGTGTGAGACCAGATGTCCTGGGGCCCTTGCAACCTAAGAGGCATAAAGCTCAGGACTTTGTTCATCAGTAATCGCTCTTGCTTGCTGGCTGGGCCAAGAGGATGCAGGTGGGAATGGAGCTGCAGCCTATAGGGGCCCCTCAGAAGCATATTTCAGCATGTGCAATCCCAAGCCCCAATCACAGAGGAAGGGGTGTGTGTGTGTGTGTGTGTGTGTGTGTGTGTGTGTGTGTGTGTGTGTGTTTACTCAGCCTGCTGCAGCCCAGCCTGGAGAGCAGACCTCTGCTCCTGCAGCCCTTGCTCCTCACCTAGATGTCCCATTCTCTCTCTCTCTCTCTCTCTCTCTCTCTCTCTCTCTCTCTCTCTCTCTCTCTCTCTCTGTCACACGCACACACACACACACCCTTTAAACTCACTTCCAATTTACTTGTTCACACAAGTCATAGACTCATCATCAGTCAGAGTCTTGGTCTCATTACAACTCAGTAGATTTTAAAACTACTTGTAAAATAAAAATAAATGAATTGGCTCTCATTGCTTGCAGGCTGAAATGCCCTTTTGCTGCTTCCTCTCCCAGCAATATTCTCTCCCTGCCCCTTCGAGTTGGCTGTAGTCCAGCTGGACCACCTCCCGCAGAGAGTGACTGCCCTTTTTCTCTGTCTCTTTTACAGCCCAACGCATAGTAGGACCTCAGGGAGAGCCGGTAGTAGAGTGCAGGGTTTGGACTTGGTTCAAACCTCAGCCCCTGTGCTTCCTAGACCTCGGCCTTACATAGGTCAGTTAACCTTGGAAAACTGGGATCATTATTGTTCCTGCCCCCTACCGACACGGGGCTATAAACGACACCCATTATTTTTAGCAGTAATACATGCAATTTTGACTGCTGGGTGTTAGGTGTTCTCACCACTTCACCCATGCATTGCACCTGGACAGTCTTGCTCAAGAATCCACAATGACTCCCTACCGCTGGGCAAAGTGAGTCCAAATCCCCCACCCTGCATTCAGGTCCCTAACTTTTTTTTTTTTTTTTTTTTTTTTTTTTTTTTTTTTTTTTTTTTTTTTTTTTTTTTTTTTTTTTTTTTTTTTT
>PVKA01021469.1:0-38630 GCA_004027165.1 Ctenomys sociabilis | reverse complement strand
GGATCAACAGCCAAATCGTCTCACTCCAGCCCTTAGTGTCCATTGTTCATGAGCTAAATCTAAATCTCTTCCTAGTTTGTCCCAGGATGGTACCGTGAGACTTCCGGACACCGGGAACCAGGGAGCTACATATCACACTCTTCAAGAAATTTCTCCAAGGTTCTTTTGCTCAACTTGAGCTTTTTTGCATACAGCAGCTCCTTTAGAGCCTAAAAAATTGGTCTTGACGCAGCACCCATTGTTCTGTTTTAATTTCTATTTCGCCACTATATGGCATCCACCAGTTCCTGGTGTCCCTGCCTATTCATGGCAGTCCCTGCCTCTTTAGGGCAGTCCCAGCTCTCTTATCCGGAGCTGACCCCAGCTCTCTTATCCGGAGCTGACCTGTGGTGCGTCCACCACCCACCCCTCAATACCTGGGGTGCTTACCCAAGGTGAGTCCTGAGATTCAGAGCCGCAGCAAACTGCCTCGCCAGCAAGGAAGATGCAGCAGCCCTTTTCCCTTCCTGGTCCGGCCAAAACACTTCAGAGTCCCCGTACGGGCCACCAGTTGTCGGGCGCAGAAAGGAAAACTCAGACACACCTTGCCTTCTTTGTGGAAGGGGAGATCTCGCTTTATTGCGGAAGCACAGCAGCTTATATAGTATAGCTAAGCCAATCATCAGCAGTCACATATTAGCATATAGCCAATCCCGCTCTGTTGCCAGGCAGCCCCCTCATTCTGTCCAGATCGACAGACAGGGCAGGGCCACACTCTACTTCCTGTTATTCCGAACATACCAAGGCGGAACCCACAAGGAGCGCCAAGCTGTTACATTGTTACCCAGGGATCCCGAGCTGCTGCTTGCACTGCTCCCAACAATACTTGAGGAGAAATCCGTGGCTTGGCAATCGGGGTGGCCACAGCACAGATCTGTGCAGGGTATTGAGTCAGAGCTGACTATTCCAGGATTTCTCAGGCTGGCAGGACTTGGAGAACCAGTTGTGACTCCGGTCTTTGCTAGTCTAACAGGGTGGGAGAGTCCGAGCCTTACAACCCTGTTTCCATCCATCATAATTGTTTTCCCACCTGAATACTGGCGGTGGTTTACTTGCCTTGAGTTGGAAACAGTTTACATTTACACCTGTAAATTTATTCATTCTTTTAATTTATGTAAGGTTTTTTTTGTACTCACCTCTTTAAGATGACAAATTTTGGTTTTCCACTGTGAGAACATTAGGCCCCAGCAACACATTATTGTGTAAGGAGAAATAAAGTGCTGCAGTACATGGAAAAAAAAAATCCGGGAAGGAGAAAAAAATGAACTTTACATTCAACTCTAAAGCAAAGAAAAGCAAAGCAGCACTAGCACAGCCTATGCAGCATCTCCACACTCATGGAGCACCCCAGCAGTCAACAAACACAGCTTCAAATGGAGCACCGGAAGTGTCAGCAGAAGCTCAAAGGGTCAAATGTACCAACAAACAGTCCCGAGAAGCCACAGGAAACCGTGACGGCAGGCAGACTCCAGGGCAAAGCTTGAGGAGAAACTGTCCACAGTAGAGGAAATGAGCAGATATGCCACTGAAGAGCCAGTGCCCTCGAAAACAAGCCCAGGATGTGAAAAAATAGGACTGTAAGTTTCTACCTCCCTGCAGAGAGAAGCCTGGCAGAAATGGGGGCCGATGTGGATCCCTGAAGGAGGCCTCAGGAATTTGAGGAGAGAAAATGCTCACAACAGACAGAATCACAGTACAACAGAGCTGAGACTTCCCGAATCTACAGAGAGCATTCCCCAGGCAATCCTTCATGTCAGATTGGCCTGAGTCTACAAGGAGATCTGTTCACTGCCACTGAAGTGCTCCTCCATCACCACAAACAGAATGAAAAAGCTCATTCAGAGGCTCTCCCATGGGCCACATTCATCTCTTCCTGCTGAAAGTCAAGCCCCAGGATAGGCCTCCATCTTTCCAGCCTTTCCTCTGGGTGGAGCTCTGACATTTCTAGTGCATCTAACAGACCAGGCCCTGAAAGTTCCCCTCTTCTTCTGCTGCCTCCTCCAGGAAACAGGGACAGAGCATATCCATATGTCTGGCAACCTTGGTATCTCACTGACCAGAATCCAGTATTCCCAGTGACGAATACCCATTCCTATGGCTTCCTTGGTCTCTCTTTCCCACAGGAGGAGTTTCTCTGATCCGAATAAAGTGAAAGGAGGAGCCCCTTTGAAATCCACTCCAGGGACTGGGGAGATGGCTCAATGGAATAAGCACTTCCCTGGCAAGTGCAAAGGCTTGAGTTCAATCCCCAGGTCTGAAAGAAAGAAAGAAAGAAAGAAAGAAAGAAAGAAAGAAAGAAAGAAAGAAAGAAAGAAAGAAATGAAATCCACTCCAACTTCCAAGATATCTGCTTCTCAACACACATCCCCACAACAAGAAACCCTAGCAAAAACTTTGCTCTCCCTTCATAAGTAATTTGTGGTTCAAGGAGATAGCTCAGCTGCAGTGTGTGAGTGGCAAGCAAAATGCCCTGAGTTTGATCCTCCCTAGTCCCAAACCAATATATATTCTCTCATTTTCTGTGTTAAACTTTTGATATTTTTCAGGAATAGCATTTAGCAAATAAGATTTAAGTATGAAAAATTATAGATGCTCAGATTCTAGGTCTATATTAAATATATGTTAATAAAATGATAAAAAAAATACCAAAAGAAAAATGATTTCTTTATCCCCAGAATATACTCTTGAAAGGAAATTAAACTATATATGCAAAGATACCTACAATTGGTTCTTTTATAGTAAGACAAACATAAAAATTACTACTTAATCATTGTAACAATCAAATGTGTACAACTAGCAAAGTAATAGATAAACTAACCTTGAAAAAGCAAGAGAAATGCTTACCACATTAGAACAAGGAAGACTATGATTATGCCTGCATTAAGATTGCATGTTTTGGCCCCGATCCCCAAGCCCGGTGAGTGAGTGAAAACTTTTGTGACCCTTCTGGCCCCTGATCCACACAAGCCCAGCCCAGTGAGTGTGTGGGAGAACTTTTGGCTTCCCCGCATGCTGTGCCAAGCCATCCAGAGCTCCTGCCCTAAATTCCGCCAAATGAGTGAGAACTTTTGTGACTCTTCCTATCCCTGGCCCTGCCAAGCACGACCCAGTGAGTGTGTGAGAGGGCATAGGCACGGTGCTCCGTGGGCCAGGGGCACAACACAGGGGAACCACAGGCTCAAAATTGTGCCAGAAAGGCTTCAGAAAAAAAGGAGCTGAACACAATAGCTAGATCCAGTCCAGGCATAACTGCACAATCTCAAACTTAATAGATTGTCACCTGAATCTCATTATGTGCTAAGGTTGTAACTGCACCAAAGCTCTACACCAAAGGTCAGAGGTCAGTGCTATACAAAATGACAAAGACAAGGAGAAAAATGCAATCTCAAGCCTCTGGCCCACCAATGATAAGTGCAGAGGACACTAGCTCAGCTGAAATGAAAGGATTAACAAAGTCGGAAGCAAAGAAACAAAAGCAGAAAGGTATAGAGAAACTCAGACCAGAGTTAATGCCTGAAATAAAAAAGGAAAATTTTGAATACATAGCATCTGAAGTAATGAATCAAATCCAGAAATGTATCAGCGAAACCCAATGCCTACCCAGAAAAAGGGCACAGAACACTATTCCAGCTGATATATATGAATGAAAAGCTTTGCAAGCTTTTTGAGTTCAAAATGGAAATAATTTCTGAAATTAGAAAAAAAGAAATCTTTGAAATCATAGCATCTGAAGCAGAGAATCAATTCCAGAAATATATGGAGGAAACACAACTTGGAAAAAACTCTGCAGTAAAAGAATTAATAGCTACCTCTAAAGAAGACGTGGATTTAAAGGCCAATCTCCCTCACGAACATAGACGCAAAAATCCTCAATAAAATCCTAGCAAATAGACTACAGCACATCATCACGAAGATCATACACCATAACCAGGTAAGATTCATCCCAGGGATGCAAGGATGGTTCAATACTCAAAAATCTATAAATGTAATACACTATATTAATAGACTGAAATCTAAAAACCGCATGATCATCTCAATTGATGAAGAAAAAGCTTTCAGCAAAGTCCAACACTCATTCAAGTTCAAAGTCCTACAGAAAATTGGAATAGAAGGCCTCTACCTCAATTTGATGAAAGCCATCTATGACAACACAACGGTTAATATAATTCTAAATGGGGAAAAACAGAAATCTTTTACTCTTAGATCTGGTACAAGGCAAGGATATCCTCTATCACCCCTCCTATTCAATATAGTTTTGGAATCATTAGCTACAGCCATTAGACAAGAGGGAGAAATAAAAGGAATAAGAAAGGTAAAGAAGAAGTTAAATTATCACTATTTGCAGATGTCATGATACTTTATTAGGCAGACCCAAAAAACTCCACCAAGAAGCTTCTAGAATTGATACACAAATTCAGTAGCACAGCAGGATACAAAGTCAATACTCAAAAGTCAACAGCATTCCTCTACATAGACAACAAACACACTGAGAGGGAAACTATAGAAATAACACATTTTACAACAGCACCACAGAAAATGAAATACCTTGGAATTCACTTAACCAAGGAAATCAACAATCTTGTCACAGAAAATTACAACACCCTAAGAAAAGAGATCAGAGAGGATTTCAGAAAATGGAAAGATATTCCCTGCTTCTGAATAGGAAGAACCAACATCGTGAAAATAGCCATACTCCCAAAATGGTTATACAGATTTAACCCAATCCCTATCAAACTACCACCAACATACCTCCCAGAACTAGAGAAATTGTTTCTAAAATTTATTTGGAACCAGAAATGATCTAGAATAGCAAAGTTAATCCTGGACAACAAAGACAAGGCAGGAAGCATCATGATTCCTGACTTGAAATTATACTACAAAGCCACTGCGATAAAATCAATATGGTATTGGCAATGAAATAGACCTGAGGATCAATGGAATAGATTAGAAGATTCAGAAGCCTCTATGAACACACTCATTCACCTGATCTTCGAAAACAGGGCCAAACATGGTTACTAGAAGAAAGATAGCCTCTTTAACAAATGGTGCTTGAAAAACTCGCTTTCTACATGCCGAAAACTAAAACTTGACCCAGCTCTATCAACATGCACTAAGTTAAAATCAAAATGCATTAAAGATCTAAACGTTAGAACAGAAACACTCAACCTCCTGAAGACAAAGTAGGAGGAACTCTTGAAGACATAGGGGTAGGTTAAGAGTTCATGAACAAACATATGTTCACACGGGAAAAACTTGAAAGAATCAACAACTGGGATTAACTCTTATTGAGAAGTTTCCACATGTCAAAAGAAATTGTCAACAAAGTGAAAAGGCAACCCACAAATTTTGGAAAAATCTTAACTTATAAACACTCAGACAAAGGTCTGCTCTCTAGAGTTTACAAAAAACTAAGATATATTAGGGCTCTCAAATTTAAAGACCCAATCCAGAAATGGGCATCTGAGATGAATACACACTTCTCAGAGGATGAATTTAAAGAAGTGAATAAATATATGAAAAGTGCTCCACATCGCTAGCCATCCATGAAATGCAAGTTAAAAACACCCTGAAATATATCTCACTCAAGGAAGAATGGCTACTGTAAAGAAATCAACCAACAATAAATGTTGGAGGAGAAAAGGGAACACTTCTCCACTGCTGGTTGGAATGTAGAGTGGTGCAACCACTGTGGAGATCACTGTGGAGTTCAGTGTGGAGACAAAACTAGGACTGGAAATCTCATTCAAGCTGGCTATCCCACTACTGGTAATTTTCTCGGAGGAACTGAAAACATCATGCCATAGTGATATATGTGTACCTATATTTATAGCAGCTCAATTTGTGAGCATAAAATCTTGGAAACAACCAAGATGCCTGTCACATGAGGTATGGTTGAAAAAGATGTGGCATATCTATACAATGGAGTATTACTTAGCTATAAAGAATGATAAACTTGAGGCATTTATATTTAAGTGGATGCCACTTGAACATATACTCATAAGTGAAATAAACCAGACCCACATGTGCAAATATCATATAGTCTCCCTAGCATAAGAAATCAAAAGAAGAAATACAAATAGAAAGGTATAACAACAACTAAAATGAATTGAGTCAGATAGGGAAAACTGAACTACATATGTTGCAGAGTACTAATGAGCTTCTCTTCTGGGTTGTTACCAACCTACATTTACTGATCAAAAATTGAAGAAAAAGAAGGGCTGCAAGGTCCGCCAGCATTTTGGCCCTAACCTTTCAAGTTCAGTGAAGACTCAGGACATAGGAGAAACAGTACTGTAACATCATGGAACTCAGTTGTGCCCAAAATTTTCAGATCAAAGAGATTATAGAGCCACAGAGGAATATGATCAATGATCTATAGTGTGCCTAAGGAGAGTCACATGGAGAGACAACTTTCTCTCAGGCTTTCACAGAGAGCAAACTGATCAATCAATGGCCGTGACTCATCCACATGGCTGACACTGACAAAGGATCTACAGAGTTAGGTACAGGGTTACAAGATAAACCCTGAGGAGCCTTGACTCACCTCATCAGATAAAAAAGTTTCATTTTTTGTTATATGGGTACTGCTTTATCTCGGTCTTAACCATCCAGCAGAAAAATATAACAACATGGTATGTAAAATAAGGCCATAATAATAAGCTGAGCTATAAAGGCTCTACTTAATAACTTCTTCAGATAACCTACTATTATTGTGGACTGCTGGACTGTGTTGGAGTGTTTTTCTGAATTCAAGCACCTATAATAATTGAATGACAATAGAATACCCATCTTTGGCATTACTAAACAAAAAAAAGGGGGATACAAAGGGAGTACCATTCTCTGTCTGTATAAACAGTACAGTTATGATAAATATGCAGTACTTTTGCAAAATTCTATTGTGTTTTTGTTTGTTTGTTTGTTTGTTTGGAAGAACCAGGGATTGAACTTAGGCCCTTGCACTTGCCAAGGAAGTGCTTATTCCACTGAGCCATCTCCCCACCCCCCTTTTGCATAATTCTATGAGAAGAACGATTTGCACTAATACTGTTTGGACAGAATATCCTGTCTGCTTGTTGTACTATGCATAACCACTAGGAAGATAACAATGTAAAAAAGTATTAATTATTGAATCTGTACTATAATTCAGCTTTAAGAAAAAAAAAGGTATACAGCTACATTCTCTTAATTCATTGATTAGAGGTATCTGCTCTAATAGTGTTTGTAGATAGAGTATCATGTGTGCACCTTGTACAACAAAAACCAGTATGAAAACAATGTGCAATGTATTAATTTTTCAATCTGTCCTGATAATTTGATATGAAACTGTCTCATTGCTAAAAAACAGGCATAGCTATTCTGGTTGTTCACAATGTCAACTTCAAACCAAGCATGATCAAAAGATATAATGAAGATTGCTACATACCTGTTAGGGGACAACTTCAGGAGGAATAGATAAACAATCATTAATATATATGCACCCAGTGTAGGAGAACCCAACTATATAAGACAATTTTAATAGAAATGGAAAAATCAAATGAGCAATAACACAGTTGTGGTGGGGAACTTTAACACCTCATTGATGCAAAGAGATAGATCAACTTTGCAAACATTCAGCAAAGAAATAACAGAACTAAACCAAACTTGTGAAGAAATAGACTAAGTAGACCTTATCAGAGTATTTCACCCAACAGCATCAGAATACATACTCTTCCTAGCTGCACATGGGATGTTCTCCAATATAGACCATATGCTAGCACATACAGCATGCTTAAATAAATGCAAAGTAATTGAAATTATCCTATATATATATTAGCTAACCATACTACAATGAAACTGGAAATCATCCACAAGAGAAATTACAAAAACTCCATAAATACATAAAAATTAAATAACACCGTCCTGAACAATCAATGAAATTAGAGAAGTCAAACAATATTTACAATCAAAGAAAAATGCAAATAACAATTTACCAGAGTCTGTGGGATACAAGGAAAGCTGTGTTAAGAGGGAAATTTATAGCAGTAAATTTTTACATCAGGCAAATGGAATGAGCCCAAGTAAATAATCTTATGCTGCATCTCAAGCTCCTAGAATAAGAAGACCAAGTTAAGCCCAAAGCCCAAAGAAGGAATAAATTTACAAATATCAGAGCAGAAATAAATACAATGAAGATGAAGAAAATAATAAAAAGAGTTAATGAATTGAAGAGATTTTTTAAAAGAATAAACAAATTGATAAACCCCAGGACTACCTTCTCAATAAAAGGAAAGAAAAAATTCAAATTCATGCAATGAAGAATGAAAAGGATGAAATCACTACAGAACCTATAGAAATTCAGAAAGTAATCAGTATCTGCATTCAAAATCTTTACTCTGACAGGACGAAAAACACAGAAGAAATGGACAGAATCCTAGATATGCATGAACAACCAAAGCTAAATCAAAAAGATATAAAAATTCTGAATAATCCAATGTCAGTCAATGAAATGGAAAATTTCATGGAAATGTAATAAAATAAATTTCACTGAAATGTAATTAAAAAAAAAAAAAACTAGCCACAAAGAAAAGCCCAGGTCCTGATGTATCCAATCTGAATTCTTCAAAACTTTACAGAAGATTTAATGCCAATTTTTCTCAAACTCTTC
Source organism: Ctenomys sociabilis (assembly GCA_004027165.1). NCBI lineage: Eukaryota > Metazoa > Chordata > Mammalia > Rodentia > Ctenomyidae > Ctenomys > Ctenomys sociabilis. The sequence continues at coordinate 29,947 of PVKA01021469.1, read as the reverse complement.
AATGAAATGGAAAGGGAACAAATTCTCCCAAGAATTATTCCTGGTGGCAAGTATTACTCAAATACCAAAACCAGAGAAAGATCCAATCAGAAAGGAGAACTAGGTGGAGACCAGAGTGCACGCTCCACTGGGGATTTAGGGCCACCATCTTTTCCAGCTCCTCTGGATTCAGGACGGTCTTGGCTCATGGGGCTTCATCCACCTTCACAGCACAAAGTGATGGGCTCAATGCTTCTCACACCACCACATCCTGTTTTCTTTGGCCTCCCTCTTCTGCCATGACTATCTTAGGTCTAGCTGTGCAATTTGCCTCTCTTGAAGTCACAAAACTAACACCTTTGCCTTTACTCATGACTCTCCTTTCCCATATAACTGAACATACCCACAGGCTCTGGAAAACAGGACATGGACACCTCTTGCCTTGTGAGATGCCTTTCACACACCAGACTTCCCAGACAATAGAATAATGAATGTGTGTTGTTTTAAGCCACTAAGTTTGTGGTTATTTTTTACAACAGCCATAGGAAAATTATGCAGAACCCTAATCAACACCATGTCTTTTAACTTCCAAGAGTAAGACTTTTCTTTAGTGTTCAAGACCTTTAAGAAGAAAGTTATAAAAATTATTTGAAGACATGAAGGAAGAGCTAAATAAAATGGGTTGGAAAACTCATAAAGATGTGAGGCTGAACTGATTATAGATTCAATGCAATGCCAATAAAAAGTGTAACAATTTTAGGGTGAAAAAGAAGAACTATAGTCCCAGTTCTCTAATGAACAAAGATGCAAAATTCCTCAGTAAAATCCTAGCAGAACACAGAAAATCAAGATTATACTTCATGACCAAGTGGGACTCATCCCAAGAATGCAGGGATGATTAAATATATGATAATCCATAAATGTAATACACCACATCAACAGAGTGAAAGATAAAAACCACATTATCATCTCAATAGATGCACAAAGCTTTTCACAAAGTGAAACACTCATTTATGGTAAAAAGAAATAAAACACACAGAAAATAGGAATAGATGACCTTCACCTCAAGTTAATAAAAGCTATCTATGACAAAGTAACAGCCAACATCATACTTAATGAACAAATACTGAAAGATTTCGCTTTAAAATCAGGAAAATGACAAGGATGCCCAATGTTAGCACTCCTGTTCAATAGAGTTCTAGAAAAATTATCCAGAACAATTAGATAAGAGAAATAAATAAAAGGAATAATGATTGGAAAGGAAGACGTGAAATTATCATTATTTGCAGATGGCAAAAATACTGTACATGGAAGAACCCAAAAATTCCACTAACAGACTTGTAGACTTGTAAATTCAGTAGCACAGCAGGATACATCAACACTCAAAAATCAAGAGGGCTGGCCAGAAACCTCAGTAGGGCCAGCCAGATAGCTCAGCAGACTAACGAGTCTGCTTAGTAAGAGCACAGTGGCTGGGTTTAATCCCCAGCATGCTGTGCTGTCCCTATCCCTGAGGGTCACTGAGAAGGTGACTGACAGTGGGCATTGTGCCACATGCCATAATCCTAGCACTTAGGAGATTGAAAACAAGAGAATCTCTATGAGTCCGATCTATGAGACCCTGTAGACCCTGTCCTAAATATATATTAAAAAATCAATAGCATTTCTATATACAATGAACATATTGAGCAGAAATTAGGAAAATAATACCTTTCAAAATAACATCCCCATATACAACATTGTAACAGGACATTGACATTTGTTTTCTTGTCTCTTATTTTCATTTATTACCTTTTTTATAAAAGCATTTACTTGAGAGATAGTATGACAGTAATTAGTATGACATGACAAGCAGTATGTATTTAGAAGACCAGAATAACAGGCAACTCAGTTAGTTGTGTCCTAAATTTACTGGTCAAGGAGATTATGGGGCCATAGAGCAAAGTGTTTGATGATGTATAGTGAGTCTAAGGAGAGTCACATAGAGAGAAAACATTATCTTAGGCTTTCACAGAGAGCAAATTGGTCAAGCAATGGCTGTGACTCATCCACATGGCTGACACTGATGAAAGATCTACAAACTGGGGTATAGGGTTTCAGGGTAAATCCTGAGGGGATTTGTCTGACCCTGGCATATACAAAAGTTACATTTCTTGTTATATAGGTCTTATTTTATCTTGTCTTAACCATCCAGCAGAAAAGCATAAATACAAGGTACAAAAAGTAAAGCCATATTAATATGCTGAGCTGTAAAAGGCTCAAGTCAACAATTCTGACGTTGCCAATTCTACGGATGACCCACTGCTATTATGGACTACTGGACTATATTGGATTATTTTGCTGAACTTATGCACCTACAATTTTTAAATAGCAAAGGAATACCCATCTCTGACAAAACTAAACAAAAAATAAAAGAATACAAATGAAGGACCATTTTGTATTTGCATATACAAAATCGTTAAGGTAGATATACAGCTACTTTCTCTTAATTCAATGAGAAGAAAGATTTATACTAATAGTGTTTGGACAGGATGTCATGTATGCATCTTGTACTATGAATAGCCACTATGAAGACAGCAATATATTAATTACTGAAACTGTCCTACTAATTGGTTTTGAAACTGTCTCATTGTTAATTTCTCAATAAAATTAATTAAAAAAATAACATCCCTCCCGAATTGAAATACTTAGGAATCAATCTCACAAAGGAAGTAAAATATTTATACAGTGAAAATCATGGTACTCTGATTTAAAAAAAAATTAAAAAGATTTCAGAAAATGGAAACATATCCTTTGCACCTGGATAGGCAGAAGCAACCTTGTAAAAATGGTCATGCTCTCAAAATTGTTATACAGATTCAATGCAATCTCAATTAAAATGCCATTAGTACACCTCACAGATCTAGAGAAAACATCCCTAAAATTAATCTGAAACCATGAGACCTAGATAGCCAAAGCAATGCTGGGTAACAAAGGCAAGGCAGCATGCATCATAATCCTTGACTTGAAATTATAGTATAAAGTTATTGCAGTAGAATTAGTGTGGTACTGATTATACCAAAAAACAACAAACAACAAACAAACAAACAGGAAAAAGAACAAACAACAACAACAAAAATAGACTAGAGGCTCAGTGGAACAGATTAGATGAGAAGCAACTACAAAGACAGTCTTATCTTCAACAAAGTGGCCAAACACATTCAATGGAAGATAGTCTCTTCAATAATGGCTTTGCAGGGGTCAGGGAGATGGCTCAGTGGAATAAGTGCTTCCCTGGCAAGCACAAGGGCCTGAGTTCAATTCCTGGTTCTGCAAAATAAAATAATAATGGCTTTCCACATGCCAAAGGCTAACATTAGACCCCTGTCTATTGCTATGCACAAAACTAGAGTCAAAATGGATCAAAGATTTAAATATTAAGCCAAACACTAAATCTTCTAGAGGAAAAAGTAGGTAAAAATCTTGAAAACGTAGGGGGTGGTAGAAGTTCATGAACAAAATCCAAACTGAATGGGAAACAATTCAATGAATCCACAGTTGGGAGCTCACCTTTTTGAAAAGTTTCTGCACATCAAAAGAAATCACCAATAGAGTAAATACAAACACAGATTGGGAAAAAAAATTATAGTCTGCTGTTCCTCAGCCAAGGACTTCTATCAAGAATACATAATTTTAAAAAACAGACCGTGCCCCCACATTCAAAAACCCAATTAAAAAAATGGGCATCTGAGGTGAATACACACTTCACAAATGAAGAACTACAAATGGCAAATAAATATATGGAAAAAAGTTCAGCAACAGTTGTCAAGAGATGCTATTATCAAGAAGTCAGGCAGAGAAATAGCCGCTTCCTGCTTACCCCCGGGCATGCTGACACTGAAGCAGTTCCTGAGAAGGCAGCAAGTTCTCCTCCTCCACAGAAGGTTTTTTCAATCAATCCAGCAAATTCCAGATGCATCTGACCACAAATACCTGAAGAACTGGGCAAGAGAAGAATTCAATAAAAATGAGAGCGCCACAGAAGAGGATACAATCCAGGTGACGATTACCCAAGGCAATATCCAACTAAAGGAGTTAGAAAAAGCACTTGCATTAGAGAGATCTTGACCCTAGCATTCTTCTCAAGGAGTTCTAGATGGTCATGTTTTGATGAGGTTAGGCTTAATGGACAGCTCAAAGCCAAGTCAAACTATTAGTGTGTATGGCACCTGGGCAAAACTTCAGACCAAAGTGGAGCCTAAGTGTCAGAGCAAAGAAAAGCACAATGAAACAGCTCCTTTAGAACTGAGAAATGTATGTGAGTTTTGAAAATGAGATTGCCTAAGGACTCAACTTCTGGGTGTAACCTCCCTGATTACCTTAATTTTGATGTGGATTAGAAGTATGTCCTGAAGGAAAATCCTTGGTGTGTCAGGTTCTTCTCCAAGGACAGGAAAAACAAAAAATTTTCAAGAGTATATCACACACAATATACATCACAGCCAGAGTTGATTAAGGACACTTTTGAAAGCAATTAAACTTATAGCATACAATTAATTTAATCAAAGATGTGGAAGTGAATGCTTATGAAAGATGCTAGGGAGCTGGGGAGATGACTCAGTGGAATAAGTGCTGCCCTGTCAAGCACAGGGCCTGAGTTCAATCCCCAGTTCTGCCAAGAAAGAAAGAAGGAAAGAAAGAAAGAAAGAAAGAAAGAAAGAAAGAAAGAAAGAAAGAAAGAAAGAAAGAAAGAAAGAAAGAAAGATGGATTATGGGGTTGTCAGTCCTGTAAATTTAAGTTCTGTTTGTCAACAGAGCAGAGTTAAAAGGCTAATCCAAGAATCTGGCCAGATGGAGAATCTCAGAAGATGCAAACAGAATTCTGCAGAATCAAATGTGGTACTAGTAACTGCACTACAAGCCTGAGAAGTGGCATCAGCCAGTGGTGTGGATGTTGAAGACCTGGGTTTCCCGAGCCCCAGTCTCCTGCAGCCTCAGAAGCCACGACATAAAATGCTCCTAAGTACCCTTCTGAGGGAGTAACCTACAAAGGAAAGTGCTTGTATGAGCCAGTGCTCAGGTTCTTCAATAAGCATTAGTATGCTGCAAAACCATTTGACAAAAGAGAGAAGCATTTGCGAAGTTTGTAGATCAAGAACACTTTGGAAGCATTTTGTGGTGTATGGTTGATGTGCATTCTCAAACATAATCTATAATAAATCTAAAATCTTTGATGTTAAAAAAAAGTCAGCCAATAACAACTGCTCAAGGGGTTGTGGGGAAAAAGAAACCCTTCTCCATTGTTAGCGAGAGTTCAGACTGGTGCAATCACTATGAAAATCAGTGTGGAGGTTCCTCAAAAAGCTAGGATTGGAGCTTCTGTTCAAGCCAGCTACTACCCTCCTAGATATTTTTCCAAAAGAACTGAAAATATACCACAGCCATACCCATGTTTATAAAGGCACAATTTGTCATAGATAAATCAGCTAAATCTTGAAAACAACCCAAATGCACATAAACTGAGGAATGGATGAAAAAGATGTGGTATTTTTACACCATGAGTATTACTCAGCTATAATAAAAGATAAACTTGAAGCTTTTGTAGGTAAAGAGATGCAACTAGAGACTGTACTGGTAAGTGAAATAAATCAGACCCGCCTGTGTAGACATCATATTGTCTCACTAGAATAAGGATCTAAAAGAGTAAATAAAAATCTGGGCTGGGAAGTTAGCTCAGTGGACCAAGTGGCTGCTTAGGCAAGCACGGGGGCCAGGGTTTTATCCCAGCACCACGTGCTATGTCAGCCCTGCCCCTGGGTGTGCTGAGCTGGCCATCGAGTCCGTTCATGGTGGCACAAACCTATAATCCCAGCATTGGGAAGGCTGAAAACAAGATCACTATGAGTCCAAGCTGCAGAGTGAGACCCTGTACCAAATACACAAAAAAACAGTAAATAAAATCTGAAAGGTATAATAGATATGTGAAAGGAAAAGAACCTATTTAATAGGAAGGAAAAACTGGGGTGAAGAAAAGGACAAAAAGAAGGGAACAAGATCTATTTATATTCAAAGAAGCAGTTGATGCTTAAATTTTTTTTCAATTTTGCATATTTACATCTGGTAATATAAACAACTAATTGGAAGATAACATTATGCAACACAACAACCATTGTCAAATTCCTATTATTTTGTTTAGCGAAATTCTATGTCATTTCTAATTTTTTTGTGTTCAATAAAATAAAATAAAATATCCCCCATCAGTCTTACCTGTTAGGAGGTGTGGCCGCAGCAGAAGTGGCAGGTAGGGGTGTAACTTGGAATAGTGTGGTCTTGCTCCTGGCTCCTCCCTTCCCTCTCACTGTCTCCTGGCTGCCATGGGTAAGAGCTGGCCTCTGCCGTGGCCTCTGTCATGCTGCTTTTGCCTCAGAGCCAACCAACCACAAGCCGAGTCTTCTGAACATCGTGACACAAAATAAATGTCTTTTCCTCTAAGCTACGCAGGTTGAGTGTTGCACCAAAACTTGGTGCGACAGCATCTTTCACCCCCACGGGATAAAGACAGAGAGGTTTATTTTGACTCGGTTATTAAAGGACTCATGGTGGAAGAACTACACACAGCCCATGGCAAGCAGAGAGCAGAGGGGAAAAGGGAGGAACTGGAGACAAGAGTGCCCCCTTCTGAGTCACACCCCCAGGTTCCCACCTCCAACGGGGCCACACCTCCTCATAGACAGTCAGCTATGAAACCCCTCCCAGGTGAATGTAGCGCTCTTTTGATCCGATCACTTGCCAGAGGCCCCACCTGTGAATACAAGGCTTTTGGGGACATTTTAGATTTAAACCACAGCAGGTATTTTGTTTCAATGATAGGAAAATGACTGATACAAACAATACTTACACTCAAATTCCACTTGTGAGACAGAAAATGAGAGTTGACAATGTACATACTCTAATAATTTTTCAAAGAAAGGCTCTCCATGGGAAATTATTTTAAAAGTATACTCTTTTATTCAAATATTTAAAATACATCAAAAAGATAAATAGTTTCATGTTAGGAAATACAGTTTGAAAAAATACTGCTGGCTTCTCATCACTACAATATGCAATTTGTAAATTACGCAAAATGAGAGACTACAAGAAGGCATTGTTATAAATATTTATGAATGTTAGAAAAATACATCTTTGCTGTTGTACATTATAACAATTTGCTTGCTTCAGCAAGCAATCAGCAATAAAGAAAATACATTTCGCACTGGTAGTTCTAATACTAACAGTTAAATCCTAAAAAAAAAAAAAAAAAAAAAAAAAAAATCAATGGAGAATAAATGGAAGCTGGTGCAACATTCAGCATTGGCTTTGCTATCTGGTGGGTTCCAATAGTAAACCAGTTAATTACACAACTTGGGGGAACGATTTGATCTAACCCCTTCCATTAAAGGAATGAAATGTTCCCTCTTTGTGTAAATAAAAAACTTTTCAATAACACATGTGAAGCACGCAAAAAAGTGGCTAGCATGTAGCAGATAAATAAATGTTCATTTATCTGGATGGTAGCTAACTATTGTGCAGCTGTTGGGTGGCTGGCGATTCGCACCCAGCAACCACGAGCCCATTGTCCTCACTGAGTAGAGCTGTTGCTCAAATGGAGCTCCACAACTGCATATCTCCAGATGGAAGCTTCCACGCAGCCCGTTGGACTGTCCGATCACATCCCCACACACAAATCAAGCTAATAACGAATTTTCAACTTTTGGTTTGGTTCTGAAAGAGCTGCCTTCCTGAAGTTAGAAATGGCCCCAGAAATCTTAGTTTTGATCTCTTTTGATCTCATGGTTTCCAGCTGAGCATGGTACCGTGCTTTGCTGATCCCAGCACTCTGGAAAGCTGAGGAAGGAGAAGCATACGTACCAACCTGGGGAATTTAGCTACTCCGGATGACCCTATCTCAAAAGACAATTTAAAAGCAAGCAAGCAACAGAATAGCTGCGAATGCAACTCACTGCAGAGGCTTTGCGTTCAATATCAAGCACCTGAAACAACAAAAGGCTAATTTTAGTAAATTCCTGGGGGCTAATGGCCCTAGCTTTCCTTGTCCAGAGGAAGCCAGCCACCGCATCCCTGGAGGGCAGCTTCCAGAGAAAGAAAAGAGCAACGAAGAACCTAGGAAAAGACTGGGGGTGCTGCTTCAGGAAGTCAAAGAGTAGAACTGCTGGCGCTGAGCTTCTCCAAAGCTGATGAAAAGGCAAGAGAGAGGAATTCAGAAAGAAGCAAACATGCATGATGTTTCCCTTCTCTGGTTAGTAATGGAGGGAGATGCTTTGTATTTTTTTTATTAACAGGATATGTTGAGAAAAGCATCTTTTATCTTCTCTGGTTCCTCAGTTGCTTTTGGTTCCAAAGAACAGATAAAAAGAATCAAAGACGAATATTTACCCTCCAAGAGAATTTTTATAAAAATTCTACATAGCACACAGAGCCGCTGTGCAGGGTTGGTGCTGGCAGCTGACTCGGGCTGACCCACCTCTGCCAGAGCCAGGCAGCAAGCATGGCAAACGTGTCCCAGAACAGGAGCATTTTTCAGGCATACAAAGGTTGTTTTTTTTTGTTTTCTTTTCTTTTTTTTTTTTTTTGTCTTTTTGAGACAGGGTCTCACTGTGCAGTTCAGGCTGGCCTTAAGCTCACTTTGTAGCTCAGGCTGGTCTCGAACTCACAACAATCCTCCTGCCTCAGCCTCCCTAGTGCTGGGATTACAGGCCTGCGCCACCACGCCCGGCTACAAAGGTTGTTATAAATGGATTTTCCCTACTTTTCTTTCTTGGACCTTTCAGAATTGTCCAATTAATTACTGGATTCAAGTACCCACAATACTTGAACTGACATCAAGTATGAAAAGGTCCTTTAAAGACTTCTCCAAATACAGCTTCTCTAAGAGCAATAGCACACACATCTCTGATGAAATGAAACAAAAAAAAAAAGGGGATATAAATGAAAGACCATTTTGTAATGAATATATATATATATGTATATGTATATATAAAATAGGATAGATATACAGCTACTTTCTCTTAGTTCAGTGAGAAGAAAGATATGTACTAATAGTGTTTAGACAAGATATCATGTCTGCACCTTGTACTATGAATAACTACTACGAAGACAACAATAATGCAATGTATTAATTATTGTAACTGTCCTACTAACCTGTTTTGAAACCGTTTCATTGCTATTTCTTTCACATTAAAATTAATGAATTTTTTTTTTTTTAAAAAGAATCTGTTTATGCAGAGCGCAGTGGCCAGGCTTCCATCCCCAGCACGCCATGCCGGCCCTGCCCCCAGGGCTCAGTGAGACAGCAACTGAGACTGAGTATCTTGTATCTGAGACAGGCACATGGTGTTGTGTGCCTGTAATCCCAGGGATTGGCAGGCTAAAAAGAGGAGAATCACTATGAGTCCAATCCACCTAGTAAGACCCTGCAGACCATGTAGACCCTGTACTGAATATACCATCATCATCATCATCATCAAAGAATCTATTCCTGTTACTGCCTTTAAGCTAAATAAAATATGGGTGGATAATTAATTTATTTTACAAGAAAAATTAATGAACAATAAATTTGGTTGTAACTTACCTGGCTTTTCATTCCTTTCCTTTTCCTGGCCTAATTTCGAGGCATCTTTGGAGGAAGATTCATAGAAGAAGCAAAAAGGAAACCACAGTTTGGTGAAATTGGAGCACAGTGGCCCCAGTAACTATGAGGTTTCCCTCAGTTGGCATCATCATGACCACTGGCTAGATTAAGTGACAGCGAGTGCTGGTTCCAGAGAAGGTGTGCGTATATGAGCACATCTGGTCACTGATGAGACATGGACTCCTGAAAGAAAGGAAATGAAATACTCGTCACACCGCTACCCCCTTCAAATCTGGTATCCCTGACTCTACTGGGTGTGGCCCTTATTCTCCCAGAAATGACACAATTGGAAAAGTTGCACCTGATGCTCACTTGAGAGTTTCCAAGTCAGGCAAGCCAGAGGACGTGGCTCGTCTTAGTATCTCACTCTGTCCACTTGTACATTTATTCTTTCCAGAAATATTTACTGGATATTCTTTGGCTTCCTCTCTTCTCATACATGAAACGAAAGTTGTCTTTAGGAAAGGTAAAGACCCTAGGATTCTTCTTTTCTTCCTCTTTTTGAGCTTCCTCTGTTCATCCCCCATAAGGCTATTCTCATTGGAAGTGAAACAGCAGGACATAGTGCTCCAGTCCTCCAACGGGAGTCCCACGAGGTCCTCTGCCCTGGGTTCTTCTACACAGCCTGACTACCCAGCCCTTGACAGACGTGTGCAGAAAAATGTGAAGATCCCCTTCCCAACTCTGATCTGGGGTCCCAGCTCTCATCAAACAAACGTCAACCCTTGTTCTCTGTGTTCTGAGATCTTTAGCTTCATTTCCCCTACCTGGGTGGTGAGTGTGTACGCAGAGCCAAGTCTCACTGTTCTGGCACCGTCAGACAACCGGTGTTGTGAGAAGAGTGAATTTTGTACAGTGAAGCATGTTTTCTTTCACTCCCTTTACCTTTGTACTTTGATGAAAATATTTCTAAAATTTATTATACTCAGTCTCCCTAAACATTGTGCAGGGAGCACAGCTTCACCACTTTATTGCTTATTCTCATTATTAAACACCTTCATCACTACTCAAAAGCTATAATGCAGCTTTAATGTCTCCTTCCTGTGAAGTTTATTATCACTGCCCTTGTCACTAGGTCTGTAGCCAGTGTCCCTTCCCTTCTCATTTGTGTCTCTGTCCTGACAGACTGGACAGCCCATGGGTACCATTATCTGTAAGGTAAAGCTCGGCCATTCTGAGTGATTATCCACAGTCCTGTGTCATTAGTGAAACACTGATTCGTCATGTAGAGAAGCCTGTTTTCATTTTGTCTGGCTCTTATAATCATATCAGCAGAGATAAAATAAAACGCATCCTAAAGAATGAAATGAATACTTTTGCTCAAGCATGAGACCACAGTTGCCTGACTGATTCTGGAATTTAATTTATCCTCTGCCTGGTTCTTTGACATAGGTGCGCTCATGATCTTCCTGATAATATTATGAAGATGAGCGAGATGGATAAGGTCTGAGGGACATATAATTTTCACCCAGCACAGTAGTTCAGTTTCCATCCAGGCCCCTCGACTGATGCTCGGAAACAGGCGTAAAGCACATTCTAAGCAGGCTGGGGGGAGGGGGTGGTTGCCTGACATGAGAAAGACCACAGAAGTGGCCTGATCTCCTTAGCAAAAACAAAAAACAAAACAAAACAAAAAAAACCCAGATAATTTAGCTCACTAGGTAGTTGTATGAGCTTAGAAAACTGGGTGAGCCAGAGCACTTGTTCTCTGCATCCCAGCGACGTCTGGGTGGCTGCCTGTGAAGAATGTGCCCTGGCCTCTGTGCTACCTGGAAACCCTGCTGAGGCGCTGCCTGGTGGGCTGACCAGGCCTGCGGGGCTCCCGGTACCCTGCTGTGGGTGCCTCTTTCTGAAAAGATGCGGACCACCAACTCTGGGCCATCCTCGGATGAGGTGATTTCCTGTTTTCCCGCTAATCTGCAGGCTTCTGCTCAGTCAGTTCTTTACCGAATTGCCCACCAAGCGCAGCCCTTTTTCCTCTTTGATCAGAACTCTGCCACCTCTCGGCGGCATAGCGATTTTCTCTCCTGACAATCTTCAATCTTCGGTGTCACAGAGATCTGGATCAGCTTTTCTCAGTTTTGCTTTTCAATTCTCTCTCTTATATTCTCATCCAGTTTCTGGATTTAGTTCTGTGTGAATGAATCTTAAATATACTCTGCACAATTTGAAGTCATCCTTATCTCTTTATTATGTCAGTATGAAAAAAGAAAACACAAAACTTGAGCATTTCTTTTATCCTTAGGTTGAAAGGTAGCGAAACAGAAGTCAGCACTGCATGTTAGTTCTTAGAATCTCTGTTTTCTTGGCTTTAAAATAGAAACGACTGGACTAAATAATTTCTTCAACAATCCCAATTTCTAAACTGCTATGCTATTTTATCGGTTATATCCTTTGATTATCCCAAAGAACTATTTATTATCTGTATTTTGTCAGAACAAAAAATAATCTGTCTTTTTTTCATTTTCTGACTTACTGTTTTTAAAAAAAATTATTTCTTTGGTACAATGTCTCCTCGCACAGCTTGGACTCCTAGTGACCCTCCTGCCTGGGCCTCCCCAGCGTGCTCCACCACATTTGGTTTCAGTGGCCAGCAAGGAATGCTTGGTGCTTGGGGGCTGGCACAGCATGTGGTTCCAGGGATTGAAACCAGGTCCTTGTGTTTGCCAGGAAGGCGTTTAGACAGTGAATCTATCTCCTCAGACCCTGGCCTGAGGTATTTATGAGAAAAATGGTTTAAACACATAAAAGATTAAAAATAGTCATAGAAGATACCAGTATCATATATGTACCTGGTACATGGAATGGGAATAATAAATATTGTCAAAATGAAGGGATGACAGAAAGCATATCTAAAATGCACCAATAAGGGTGGGCCAGAAAGCTCAGCAGATTTTCGGCGTGCCATACTGGACCCAGCCCCAGGGCTCCCTGAGAGACACCTGAGAGTAGGCGTGGTGGAACACGCACCTGCAACCCCAGGGCCTGGGCAGCTGAAAACAGGAGGCTCACTAAGAGTCTGACCTATGTAGTGAGCCCCTGTAGACTTTGCACTAAATACGTTTTTAAAAATCCACCAATAAAATCTGATTGGGAGAAGAAGGATAGAGAAAAAGAGAGGGAGCGAGGGAGGGAGGGAGGGAGGGAGGGAGGGAAGATAAATAGAAACACTAGGTTTTGTAAAACAGCTGTTTCCAATAATGGCCAGCAGAGGGAGCACTGCGCACTGAAGACTGATCCCTGGTTTCAGATCAGTCACGGAGGATGATTACAGCTCCGTCGTTGCGCAGGCAGGTAACTGCACAGGTGCTCAGTGCGCTTTGAACGTATGATTTATTTGCGTCTCATTAACCAAGATCAATGAACACGACTACACATATTCACAAATTATTCTGAGATCTCAGAAGGAGGGCACTGCCAAATAATTATTTGGAAAATTTACAGTATTTGAGATCACTCTAAATCTCTATAAATTTTCTTTTCAGGTTATGGAGGTTTTGCTAAAGCAGCCGATCAGGATAGCAGAATTCATCATCCTGGGTGTTGCTTGTGTTGTTTGTGGATGATAAGCACCATGTTAGGGGCAGTAATCCATCACAGACTAGATACCCGTCCATAAACAGGAACGAATGACACAAGGCTTGTGCAAATTATTTAAACACATAAAAGAGTAAAAATAATCATAGAAGACACTAGTATCATATATGTACCCGGTACACGGAATGGGAATAATAAATATTGTCAGAATGAAAAGGTTATAGGAAGCATATCTAAAAGGCACTAATAAAATCTGATTGGGAAAAGGAGAGAGAAAAAGGTAGGGAGGAAAGGAGGGAGAGAGGGAGGGAGGGAGGAACCGCCGTGATGGTGATAAGCATGGTTGTAGCGAACAGGCCCTGAGAACTTCAGGATAAACACTAGCCAAGTGCTCTATATGCTTCCACTCATTTAACCCAGAAAGAGACCCCGCCGCAAAGTGTAAGGTGAGTGCCGCTCAGGGAAAGGGTGAAGTGGAACAGACAAGAGAGGACCAGGAAGGCATGCCTCAGGAGAAACATGCTGTCTCAGTTGCTTTTCTCTCATTGCTGGGACAAATACTTGACACTCATATTAGGGAAGGAAAGGTTTATGTAGTTACTGGAGGTTTCAGTCCATACTCAGCGGGCTCCAAGGCAGAGTGACACATGGCAGAGGGCAGCCTTTCATGACTACAGCAAAGAGCAAGAGAGAAAAGGGGGAGTAGCAGCAGCACAAGCAGCTGGCTCCTCTACCCTCCTTGCACTGTAATGCAAATTACCTGCCCCAGGGCTGGTACAGCATTCACACCCACAGTTATCAATCACAAACTCCAGAAGTCTCCCCATAACTGCGTGAGGCATTGGGGGACACCTGCACACAACCCAGAACAGATGCTCTTAGTGCTTCAAAAGTGTGGGGTTGTTTTGGGGCACTGTGAGCTGCCTAGGTTCTTGGTATCTGCATGAAGAATTGAATAGAACACACATAGACCTATTAGGATAAGAGGGAGTGGGAGTGCATGAGCTAGAAGTGCTTGCGGCTGGAAGAAGTCAGTGGCCAGAGCATCTGTGTAGCTTTTACAGGGAGGGGGTCGCTCTTTGAACTGGTCTGGTTTGCTCTATTGGGGTTGAGTCTCTTCCACTCTCCTGAAGGGAGAGTTTTGTTCCCTACATGGACCTTTGAGAATCTGTCATGAAGCTTGAAGCCCATGGAAGAAGGATTTGTCAAAAACACAAAGCAAATGAGATGATATTAAATTATATCTTTAAGTTGGTGTCATTTTGGACTGTTCAGGATCTTCCACAGTATATGAATCCCAGGCACAGCTTAATTGTTAGAAGGGGAGGGTTTGGTCATTTCTAGGAAAGAAATATGCCCATAGCATGTTTACCACCTTGCCTTTGTTGATTGGTCTGGCTGTAGCACTGGGCACAGAGTGGGCTTTGGAGAGTCAGCTTCCTGTATTTCCCTCTGGCCCTGACAGAGGGGCATCCCAGGAATGTCTCCTTTCTACCTCCTGCCCCAGGATTATGGCTCTGAAATTATTAATTAAAAGGTTAGGGGTGTAGTGTGGTGGGAGAACACTTGCTTAACATGCACAAGGCTCTGTATTCAATCCCCAGCATGTTTAAATACTAGTAAGGATAACTACAATGTTACATTGTGATATATGAATTGTGACATGTGCATATATTTTCTTCTCCAGTACACTGTGACCTCCAGGTCAGAGTGGACTAGCTTGCTTTGCCTATCCTGTGTCAGGCACAACACCTCTCATGATAGATGCCCAGCGAGGATGTGCAGAATGAGGGAATGAAGGAGTGTGCTCGAGGATAGTTTTGCATAAGTAAACAGTACTGAAAGTGTCCTCCCAAGGCAAGAACTACGTCAAATGCTCTTATTACCAGTATGAGGTTATTTTCTACTCCCCTGTCCAAGAATGGATGGGCTGGGTTAGATAAATAGCACACAGAACAATGAACACAGGTCACGTCATCTTGAAATTAAATTCCAAGGCAGAATTATTGAAGCTTCACCATATAATTTCCATGTCATCTCATGGTAAAACAAGACTATGGGCTGGTTCGTGGCTGTGGAAACCAGGATGGGAGGTGAGACCCTCTTGGAACCTTCACAGGACACTGCCCCAGTGGTCTGCTCTCTGAACCAAGCCTGTTACAATCACTTTTGCTGTATTAAATGCTTCTGGGAGAATGACCAGTTTTCAAAAGAACAGCTGCAAGGATTTCTCCCCCCAGGGCCAGAGGCTTTGTAGAAGTGACCAATGGCACCCACAAAAAGTCACTTTGATCTAAGACCTCTGGGTTAAGCTAGTCAGACCCAACTAATTTTCAGAAATTTTGCAAGATAATTGTGGAGCTTCTTAAAATGCTACAAAATAATAACAAATAAGTTTTATTAAAAGCAAAGATAATAAAAATCCTTGAACTCATCACTTCCTACCTCCTTTACTACATTTTACTATTAGCCATAGTTATGGGGTTATTCCGCACCTTGTATTTGTATGATGGGACCAGTACATAACATGTGCTACACACACCCTACAAGCCCCAGTCCAGGGACGTCATTTGATAGCTTGAAGTCGGCATTGGTGAAGTATTTATGTGCTAGACCTCAGTGAATGCTCTATTTGGGGTGATCTCCTGACTCCCGGGGGCCTGCTTCTGCTAATCATTGGCCAACATAGTACAGACATAGCCTGGAATAAACTCAGCGACTTTGGTCATGTGTCACAATATGAATTAAACATTCAATTGAGGACAGTGCTTTCTAATGAATGTAGAGGAAGCCATAAACATCTGCTTGGCATCCTCTAATCCCTCAGAAAGGAAAATGCCCATAAAATTGCTGGAGCAGAAGCTCCCCTGTTTGATTTTATGAAAGCCACCATGTGTAGAACTTTAGTGTTGGGGACTCGCCTCTCTCTGGGAAGTACTTCACAGGAACCAAGCTCAGAAGAGATTATGTCTCAACTACATTTTAATACACTGGCTGCAAACCTCTAATGAAAAAGCACATCAAAAGTCGCATATTGATCCATCAGGCTTTGTATAATCAGAGGCCCAGAAATGGAGTTATACAGCAGAGGCTACTACTGTACTAACAGCAGGACAGAAGGATCAGTCAGTTTGTGTAATGACAGGAAGATATTTAAGGCAGCTAATTTATCAAGAGGAAAGGTTAATTCAGCCCAGCTTTGGGGTCTCTGGATAGGGCCACTTCCTGGCTTCACCACATCCCACCAGATAGCAATGGCAGGAGGGCTGAAGGGAGCAGGCCAAGGGACTTGAACCAGAAACACTGAGAGATGGAAAGTGGACTTGCTCCTGTAGCAATCCGCTTCCTGAAGCTCAAGAGTTCACACAAAAACTCCCAGAGGTTACATAAGAACTGCCCAGGAATTCATGCCTTCAGGGACCTGAAAGCCTCGGTGATGGGCATCTTTCCTTCTCTGTAATGGATGCCAGAGACAGTCATCTTTTAAAGAGAAGAGGTTTCTTTTTGGCTTATGGTTTTGAAAATCTCAATCCGTAATCAGACAGATACATTCCTTGGGCCTCTGGCAGGGGTGCTGGGAGTCAGTGTCAAGAAACCCATCATGGAGCAAAACAGATCACGTGATGGCCACACAGCAAATGGGAGAAAGTATCTGAGGTTCTGCTCTCTCCTTCAAGGGCCTGTCCCAAAACTAAAGCTCTGAGTGGGTTCACCTCTCACAGGTTCTATGACCTCCCAGCAGTGCTACCCAACAGACTAAACTTTCAACCACAAATGACCTGTGAGGGGGGTTGGGGGGGCTGGGGAGATAGCACAGTAATCTAAGTGCCTTTCTGGCAAGCACAAGGACCCAGGTTCAACCCCTAATACTGAAAGTACTGGCCCCACAGGGTACTGGCCATTCAAACCAGGTGTGGTGGCATACACCTATAGTTCCAGCACTGGAGAGGCTGAGACAGTAGGATCACTAAGAGCCTGAGCTGCATTGCAAGACCCTGTACCAAATAAATAAATGAATGAATAAATACATAGATACCTGTGGAAGGCCACAATTAAACAATTAAACCAAATCTAAACCACAGAAGCCAGTAAAGTTGCAGGATAATAATCAGTTTCTCTTCTGGAGGGTTAACAACCTAAGTTTGCAGATCAAAAATTGGAGAAATGCGAGGTCAGCCAACATTTTGGCCCTAGCCTTTCAAGGTCAGTGAAGACTCAGGACACAGGAGAACCTGTACTGTAACATCATGGAACTCAGTTGTGTCCCAAATTTTCTGACCAAGGAGATTATGGAGCCACAGAGGTATGTGATCGATGATCTATAGTATGCCCAAAGAGAGTCACGTGGAAAGAAAACTTTCTCTCAGGCTTTCACAGAGAGCAAACTGGTCAAGCAATGGCCGTGACTCATCCACAAGGCTGACACTGACAAAGGATCTACAAAGTGAGGTACAGGATAAACCCTGAGGGGACTTGACTGACCTCATCAGATACAAAAGTTACATTTTTTTTGTGATATGGGTCTTGTTTTATCTCTGTCTTAACCATCCAGCAGAAAAATAGAATATATTTTTATATAAAATAAGGTCATAATAATAAGCTGAGCTGTAAATGGCTCTAGTCAACAACTTCTTCAGATAACCCACTATTGTTGTGGACTGCTGGACTGTGTTGGATTGTTTTGCTGAATTCAAGCACCTATAATAATTGAATGACAATGGAATACTCATCTCTGACAGAGCTAAACAAAAAAGGGATACAAAGGAAGAACCATTCTGTGTTTGTATAAGCAGTACAGTTAGGATAAATATACAGTACTTTTGCTTAACTATGAGAAGAAAGATTTGCACTAATAGTGTTTGGACAGGATATCCTGTCTGGTTCTTGTACTGTGGATAACCACTAGGAAGATGACAATGTAAAAAGTATTAATTATTGAAACTGTACTATAATTCAGGTTTTAAAAAAAAGGTATACAGCTATATTCTCTTAATTCATTGAATAGATGCATCTGCTCTAATAGTGTTTGTAAAAAAAATATCATGAATGGACCTTGTACAACAAAGAAACACTACAAAAACAATATACAATGTATTAATTATTGAATCTGTCCAACTAATTTCATTTGAAACTGCCTCATTGCCATTTGTTCTTCAATAAAAAAACACTTCAAAAAAAGAATAAAATTATCTTAAAATTTGTAGGTGTTCATGTAAGTTGATTGCAAAGAAGTCAGTAGCCTAGAGACTCCCTCATTAATCAAAACAATAGTGGAATCACAGTGGTTTCAGCAAGTGGTGGATAAAGTAGAGCCTTACAAGTGACAGCCCTTTGGGCCAGTGCAACTGCTAATATCTAACTCTCTTGAGGTTGTCTGCAAATATTCATATTTAAAAACAATCACATTAGTCAGAATACAGTAATGAGAATAAGTACCTGCACGGGTGCTGCTTGAAGGCCAGTCATGGACCACATGCTGTCAGGCTTCCTCCCAGTTACAAGTTTCCTTCTAGCTCCTTGGCTGTGCTTGGGCCCTCAGCACACACACTGCTTCAGGTGCTCAGAAAAGCAAGCAGCCTTATGTATTTTGGTGAGGGAGTCTCCCTTTCTTGAAGCACTTTGCTTTCTTTTTCTGCCAGTGCCATTTTCCTGGGAGTTGTGGTCGGAGTTATTTGCAAGACCATTATGAGGAAGTAGCCACACTGATTCAAGCTAAAGAGCAAAGAATAATTTGTTAAGAGAGAACCTGTGGCAAATGAGAAATGCACTCTCTTATGCTCAAAAGGTATTTGCTGATTGCTCTTCTCTATTTCCATCTCCTTTAAAGACAGCCTTGGGAAAGATATTTTGGATGTGTGGAGGTTGCTTCTGAGCTTAGGTACTTGTTCAAAACCAAAGGGAGCTTATATGCCCTCTGTCTCCATTGAGAATATTCCTGCCCTTATTTCTGAAAAAAAAAGAGGGACCCCATTTTATTTCTACTTCGGAAAAACATTTGTATGGGAATTTGTCTTATCTAGTGAGTTCCTCAACTTAGTTTTACAATATTTCTACCTTTTAATCAAATAAATGAGGAGATACAAGTCAAAACACCTCAGGATGTCCAAAACCTTCCATACACCTTGGAAAATTTGATAGCCTTCCAACTGCTCCCCAGCTTTCTATCTTTCTATATAAAGAAGCAAGAATTATTTTTAGAATACTTTTATCAACTTTCTCTTCATGACTTTCTGATAGATCCCTGTGGTCTGAAGGATAAAGTAGAAAATCTTTAGTGTGACATTCAAGGTCCTCCGAGAGTTGCTTCCAACTTCCGGGCTCCCTTTCGCCTGTAGTTATTGGTGGGTCATCTAGGGCACTTTCCAGGAGCTAGAACTCTATTTAGCACACTGAATTCATTAGACTATTTATATCTTAAGAGATATGTGTTTTAAATCACTACTTTACTGAAAAGAAACCTTAGGCTCAACAAGACTAAGTAAGTTCCTAATGTCACACAAGGGGTCAGTGACTGGGTCCCGCTGTGCTGGAAGCACTCTTGCTGCCATGTCCATATGCTACCTCCAGGCCCTCACAACTGTGCTCCAGAACATGTTGCCTCATTCCCCAGATCCTGTTCAAGCTAGGCTTTTGGTTTGGAATAACATTTTCCCTACAAGGATCTGGTTCTAATACTTCTGTCTCCTCCAAATCTCCCTACTGCTTTCACCAGTCAGTTGAGAGTTCTTTCACTTGATTCATGTAGAACTCATGAATCAGCACAGGGAAGTTCTACTGGTATCCCTGAGCCCCTTAGCACAATAGCTCTGGGTGCTGGCATCGCTGGCACCAGTTAATGCCAGGCTCCATCAGTGGATGCTGCCAGCTGCTGTTGGTATATACTGGCTTGTGCCAGTGTCAACCAGCTGTGCCAGTTACTGTTCTCTGTCACTGATCTTCATTAGCAGCTGGTCTCCGGAGCTCTTCATGCTAATAACCCCCAGTACTTGCAGTGTGTTTCTCTTTCTTTAAAAGCAACTGTTCTGTTCCACCGCTCAAGATAAAAATCCTCCAAGTAGATTTTACCCCCCTTCTGAGTCATGCTATCTGAAAAATAAATTAGCAGACTTACAAGACCACCAGAGCCAGGCTTTATCTGAACTGGACCTGTGCAGTATCACGCAAACTCAGTACACCACAAAAATCCCACCTACAGCACTGCTTACACAGCAGGAGCAGGCCTGTGATTGGTCCAAATTCAAGATCCCTGATTTATCCAAACTGATCTAAACTCAAGCCTCTGTTTCCCACTTATTGACTGCTCCAAATTGAATTTAGTTCAGATTCAAGCTCTCTACAGTCAGGCAGACATCCAGAGCGGGTGATGGGTGTTTATGCAGGACCACTGTGGCTGCCCCAACAGCAGGCCAGCGGAACATCAGGAGATGCTGTTTGATTGACAGCTGTCATATCTCTGTAAGAAATGGCAGAGCTGAAGCTGGGGAATCTTCAGAGAGTCATGCTGTGTTCCTCACAGCTTAATGGGGTTTGTGAAGGCTGGAGATGGTAATAATAGGCCCTGATTTCTCCAGGAGTGGCAGAAATGGTAGAGAGGACCATGGCTGACTTCTTGTCCTAGCTGCCCAGAGAATGACATGGGGGGACACAGAGGTGAGTTGTCCAGCCCCTCCTTAAGGGACTGTAGGGGAAACAAAGAGAGGGATGGGATATGACAGTTTGTAGTAAAACCACACCCTCACTGGCCCTCTGGCCCGCTGGTCCTCTGGTCATCTCAATACAAAAGGGGAAGAGCTGCCTTGCTCATTTTCCACCAGGGCCTCCCTGCTTCATTTTTCTCCTAACACACTTTATACTTCTGGTCAGGAAAGCTATCAGGAAGTCATTCGCAATCACAGTACCCTGACACCAGGGCCTATTCCTTCTACGGGTACAGAGGCTGCCAAGAAAAGTACATGCACACTTCAGGGAAAGAATAACTTGTAGAAATATTTAATATTAAATTTACTGTGATATCTTAAGATTAATACAAGTTCTCTTTATGGGCCCAACAATTACAAGAAGTACTCTGAGTGGTGGCCATTGGCCTCCAGACAATTATTAGTGATGAGAACTGCAGCTTGGGCAGTGTTGGTCAAAGTGTCCATTGAGACTGATACGCTTGCAATTTCTTCTCTCAGGGCCAGCAGTGTAGTGGTTTATCTTTAGACCTACAGCCTTTAGGGATCCCATCGATAAAAGTCTGCTGGTGTTCAACTGAGAGTACAGGCACATGGAGCATTATGCTTTTCTCGAAGCATGTAAACATTTTTTTCAGACTTTGTGTATTCTTGCAAAGAAATTTCGCAGAAGTAATAATTAGTATTCAGCAGATTTTGCTAAGTTTAATTGACCATGGCCAATTCCTAAATAACCCCATCTTAACTACAGGTCATTCCATTGAATGAACGGCAGGGGGCAGCAAATCCAGTTAAAAAAGAATCTGGGACCCAAATGACCTGAGGGTGTAGGGGGTTCACCCTGGCAGGCGGCGAGTTTAATTTTTTAAAAAATCACATTGACAGTCTAAATTCCAGTCCTGGCTCTTCCTCCTTTAGCCAAATGGACTTTCTCGCTTTCTTTAATCTTCTTTAGCTTCGGGAAGGTCATTAATAAAACGTCGACGCCAACATGCATAATTATATTTTAGCTAAATGGCAGCTGTTACCATTATGGACTGCAGAGTCCCTGGAGACATGCCTTTGACTGCTAGCCTCTAACTCGCCCCCACCCAATCGTCTTCACCTCATCAAGGAGCACTGTCCTCCGTCTCAGCGTACCACCCAGAACGGAAGCCTCCCGCGACTCCTTGCACCCACTACCCGTCGTAGCAGACAAGGTGAGACACAGTCTCTCCAGCATGTATCTTACCCACCCACTTCTTTTTACCACTACAACCTCCACCCTAGCCTGGACAGCCTTTATCGTCTCTTCCTGCCTCAGTTTCTGGAATGTCATCTCAACAGGTCCTCCAGAGCCATCTCATTCCCTTCCATTCATTTTCTGTCTTAAGAAATGTACATTGGGAGATAGCTCAACAGTCTAAGCACTTGCCTGGTAAGTGTAAGGATCTGGATTCGATCCCCTTGTACCACCAGCTGAGATAGGAGGATCACTACGAGTCTGAGCTGTGTAGCTAGACCCTATACCAAATAAATAAATAAAATAAATGCAAAGTATTATTTTAAAGTGTGCATCAGGAAAAAATTTGTGCATCAGAGCCAGGTATGGTGACACCACCTTGTAATCCCAACATACCAGTAGAAAGGCTGAGGCAGGACGATTGAATTTTCAGGTCCAACCTAGACAACTTAGTGACTGAAGCGAAACCTGTTTTCAAAATAAAAGAAAGAAAGAAAGAGAAAAAGAAAAATACTAAGTATGTCGTGTAGTGCAAAGGTCCTGGGCTTAATTTGCAAATCACACACACACACACACACACACACACACACACACGCACACACACAAAACCCAATAAATCAAATCCCACCAGTCTCTTCTTGGGACCACCTCTTTTATTCACTTCACCACCCACAAGACAAAATACCTGACATCTGCAGTGGGTTTGCAAAGGGGGTTTGGCTCTCAGGCATTAGAGGCCTGGACCATGGTCAGCTGGCTCCAGGCAGAACCTGCATGGCAGAAGGACATGGCAGAGAAAAGATGTCCGGGGTACCCCAGAGGGCAGAGAGCAGGGAGGAGCAGTGGTCAAACACACACCTCTCCACATCGTGCCCTCTTCTGACCCAGGTCCCATCCCTGAACTGGGCCATGAGCTGTGAGAGCCCATAGGTCAACCAACCCACGGATGGGGGTGGCTTCCCGTGAACTCATCACCCTCAAAGCCCTACCACGGAACACAGGTACACTTTGGGTGAAACCTGTGACACTATCCCATGGCTTCCTAGCACTGTAGAACAAATCTAATTCTTAATGAATAAGTGATCAAAGGACAGGCCAGATAGCTCAGAGGACTACAGTGCCTGATTAGGCAAAGCACAGGGGCCAGGGATCGATCCCTGGCATTCAGTGCCGGCCCCACCCTCGGGGCAAGCTAAAAGAGGGATTGAGACAGAGTGGTGGCCTATGCCTGTAATCCCAGTGCTTGGGAGGCTGAACACAGGAGAATCAGAGTCCAAGTTGTATAGTGGGACCCTATAGATCTTGTACTAAAAAAAGAGAAGTTATCAAGATACACAGAAAACCTTTTACCTCCGTTGCCTCCTACCCCTGACTGCACTGCGCTGGCTCTGAGCTCCAGCCTCCTGCTAAGCTTGCCCGGCCGCCACCTCTCAGCCACATCATAATTATCTACCAGGACCTCATCAGCCACAATGAGATGCTCTCTGACACTTACAAGATCCAGGGGATCACGGATGGGCAGGACCTGGAGGTGGAGAGCGTGGAAACCAGCTTCACAAAAGAGCCCCACAAGAAGTACATCAAAGATTATACGAAAGCAATCAAAGGCAAACTTGAAGAGCATAGACCAGAAAGAGTAAAACTTTATGATGGGGGCTGCAGAGCAAATCAAGCACATCCTTGCTATTTTCAAAAACTGTCCGTTCTTTATTGGTGCAAACATGAATCCAGAGGGCATGGTTGCTCTCCTGGACTACCGTGAGGATGGTGTGAACCCATTTATGATTTTCTTTAAAGATGGTTTAGAAATGGAAAAATGTTAATGGATTCGATGTTAACTTGATAACTGGATGCTGACTGTCATCTACACAACACCAGGATTTTACTTATTTATTTATTTTGGAGGAACCAAGGATTACACTCAGGCCCTTGCACTTGCCAGGGAAGCGCTTATTCCACTGAGCCATCTCCCTGGCTCCAACACCAGGATTTTAACATCTTGAATGTTTCGTTTATTTTGACCATGATTTATCTGGAATGGAGGCATTGTTTCTTAGGGGAAAAAAACAAATCGTATAGTTTGTCTAAAACTAAAGTGCATTTAAGCTCATTTGAGAAAATTCCTCGTAGTTTAATACATATCTAAACTGAGCCCAATGGTAGTGTTCGTAGAGAAGTTAGAATCTGGTCAGAGACCACTGCTAAAAAGCATAAGACTGTCTTCAAATAACTTCTGCAGTGGAACTACTTCTGAGACTGGAACATAAGACAAGAATTAAAGTTTGAATTCTGAGTTGTAGAGAAGGGAAAGAGACTCCTGTTCCTAGCAGTGCCAGCATTTGAAGTGGAGCCTTACATATTTCATCACCTACAGAGAAAGCAGTTAACCCTGGAAGAGATTACCAAAAGAGTAAAAAGACTTAACTCAGTTGAAATAAAAAAAAAAGATACACAACAAATGTTTACATTTTTAAGTTATTTCAGTAAATGACACACTGCCATTAACCTCACTCAAAAGATTTGCTCCTGCTTCAAACACATTTACCTATCATTCTTGTTACTTTCTGAAGCAGTTCCAGAAGTCCCTTTTCATGAGTGTTTTTACAAATGTGATCAAAAATAACATGCAAGGACCAGAGAGATAGCTCAGCAGACTAAGCACCTGCACAGGCAAGCACAAGGATCGGGGTCAGTCCCCAATACAACATGCAGCACAATCACTGCCCCCGGGTGAGCTGAGCCAGCTGCAGAAACCAGGTGTGGTGGTGCACACCTGTAACCCCATCACTTGGGATGCTGAAAATAGGAGCATCACTATGAGTCCAAGCTGCATAGTGAGACCCTGAACTAAACACATTTTAAAAAAAAAAATACTTGCTACTGCTGAGTGCCAGCCAGGTTCTAAGGACGTTCCAAGTTGTGCTCATCCCCCTATCATTTACCAGATGACTGGTGGTTTTTTCTCAAAGTCAAAAGTACCATGAAAGGCAAGCATTTTGAATTGGTTCAAGACACTGAAGCAGTCACAATAGCAAAACGAATGACACTGATGAAAGAGGAATTCCAGAACCACTTCAGACAGTGGTAAGAAGAAGGGACGTATGCTCCAAATCAGGGGACATGTTCTGAGGAAGATTAATGGCAATGTGCTTTGTACTGGAATCCTTTTTTAAGTTTAGATATTCCCTATATTTTTCTTGCATCTCCTAGCTCTGTTACTCCTCTGGCTCCTCACATAACCCTGCTCCCCTGTCTTCTCCCCAGCCCACTTGCCATCCTGCTGTTCCTCAAAACCCCTTTTACATCCCACCTAGGGTGCTTTTATTTCCTATTTGACATAAACATCTCTATTCACTCATGCTCTAGTTTAAGTATATAACTATATATCTATACATGCATATATGTATATATGTGTGCATATAACATGCTTAATATGTGTGATGTAACACTTACATGCATACACATACTTTATCTACTAATTAGAATTTATGTCCAATGAAAGGAAGAATTTTGCTTCTCTTGTTGAAAACTATAACCCCACAATATAAACTTTTACATGGTCTGTAGAAGATGCTAAATAAATATCTGACTAAACAAATATCTGTGGCTCTGAATAAGAAGCTACATTTAGAATGAAACAACTACAAAATAATAATATTCAGTTATCAAATGTTGTGCTAAATAGTAGAAAATCTAAAGCAGAAACTGGGCCCCAGGGTGCCATCTTGTAATTCCAGCATGTAGGGACGCTGAGGCAGGAGGACTGAGATTCGAGCCTAGTCTGCATGATTTACTCACTGTCTGTCTCAAACTGAGCAGGAAAAGGAGAGAGAAACAGGAAAAGAAGAAAAGCAAAGAAAGAGATGGAGAAGGGGGAAAACTTCCATAGATTAAGGAGCCTACAGTATGGTGTTAAGATTTTATGATGACAAGAATTTTATAATAAAAGAAAATATTTTCCTCATAGTATTCTATTATTGCACACAGAGCTTGCTGGGAAGGTGGGCAGTTGGATAGGATAAGTGCATTCTTTAGAGGCTTATAGATCTGGCTCCAAATCCCAATCTCCAAACCAACTGCAGACAAACAATTTATTCAAGATCCCTGGGTTCTTTTTTTCATCTACAAGAAAAGAAAGGGAGAGGTCTTCAAGATGGAAAAATAGGAAGCTCTTGATGCTTCTTCCCACAGACACAGCTATTGAACACCAACCATGGGATTCATTTGTTTTATGAGAAATCTATATACAAATACAGAATGATCCTTCATTTATATCCCTCTTTTATTGTTCAGTTTTGTCAGAGATGGGTATTCCATTGCCATTTAAATATTGTAGGTACATGAGTTCAGCAAAATAATCCAATATAGTCCAGTAGTCCATAATAGTACTGGGTTATGCTTAGGACTGGCAATGTCAGAAGTTGTTGACTTGAGCCTTTTACAGCTCAGCATAATAACATGGCTTTACTTTTTATACCTAGTTTTTATACTTTTCTGCTGATGGTTAAGACCAAGATAAAGCAATACCTATATAACAAGAAATTTGTATCTGCCAAGGTCAGTCAAATCCTCTCAGGATTTACCCTGAAACCCTGTACCTCAGTTTGTAGATCCTTTGTCAGTGTCAACCATGTGGATGAGTCATGGCCATTGCTTGACCAATCTACTCTCTATGAAAGCCTGAAAGAATATTTTCTCTCCATGTGACTCTTCTTAGGCACACTCTATATCATCGATCACTTTCCTCTGTGTCCCATAATCTCCTTGATCATAAAATTTGAGACACAGATGAGGTATAAGATGTTACAGTACAGGTTCTGTTAGGTGGACCATAGAGAATGTCCCCCTCAGGGGGCTTTATACCCATCTCTTCATAGTATTCAGGATGGGTGAGAAGAAGCTCCACAGATTCCTTTATTTCCTGGATTTGGTTGTCTAACCCACCAATGTCAGCATAGATTTCCTGGGGGGCCTTTTCCACTTTCATCACTGTGAGCAGAGGATCTGTGTCATCCATCAGCACCCCAATCACAGCATGCACTTTGTGGTTGAGTAGGACTGAGCAGCCTGGTTCCAGCAGATCCTTGTCCACAAATAAAAGGATGCTGACGTAGTGTTCTGAGCCCACAGATGAGACACGATGGCATGATTGCCATCAATGATCTCTTCCAAAGTTCCTACTGACATTAGGGTCCCCTTCAGATCATCTACCTTTGACCTTTCTCCCTCTTGCTTTTCTTCCAGTGGTTTCATTTGTTCCTGATTTCTAATAAATTCTTCCTCCATGAGAAGGTAGTCTTTAATTCTCTTTAACTTGAGGAGTTTTAAATGGCACTGAATGTGAGGTGTCACCAGTGGCAGTTTGCTGGCAGCATCTGGTCCTTTTGTTTTCTTCTTCTTTTTCCCAGCTCTAGTTGGCACAGGAGGTTCATGTTTCTTTTTCTTATCCTTTTCATCCTTCTTATCACCTCCAGGACCATGGCCACCACTCTGACTTTAACCCATCTTGCCTCAGCCGCTCTAGTATAGGTTCTCTTAGAGGAAGAGGATATCTTGACTTTTCTTTCCATTTTCAATCCACTGACTTTCTACTCTCTTGGAGTGCAGGAGACTCTAGTTTCCAGGTTTCTCTCTTTTTCTTTTAAATTTTATTGAGAAACAAATAGCAATGAGAGTTTCAAAACAAGTTAGTAGGACAGTTACAATAATTAATACATTAAATAAATATACAGCCATTTTCTCTTAATTCAATGAGAAGATTTGTACTAATAGTGTTTGGACTGGATATCATGTCTGCATCTTGTACTATGAATAACTACTATGAAGACAACAATATGCAATGTATTAATTATTAAAACTATCTTATTAATAAGTTTTGCAACTGTCTCATTGCTATGTGTTTCTCAATAAAATTTTTTTAAAAAGAGAAATCTAGAAATTAGAGTCTCCTGTACTCCAAGAGAGTAGAAAAGCAGTGGGTTGAAAATAGAAAGAAAAGTTAGGACAACTTCTTCCTCTATCCTAACTCTAGCACAGTGCGATGCAATCAGGAGGAACTCAAATGCTAGATGTTTCCTGAGATGCAGAGAAGTTGGACCTTTCACATTTGAGTTTTTTCTAATGATATACAAAGAACTAGTTTTGGTCTTGTCTGTCTCATACAAAGCCGATGGGGCCTAGTATGAGCTAAACATGTGGGCACTGTGGAGCACAAAGCAAGGGTTTGAAGAAGTGTGTGAGCACTCACTACAGCCCTTATCCCAAGCTCAGCACATTGTGAGCAAGAGAAAGACCCTGGCTCCCAGCTTTTCCTGAGGCACAGAGTTGAACTATTACCCAGCATTCTGATCAGTAAGATTGGCTTTATCCTCCTGTCTTGGAGATGTGGGACCTGGCAGACTGTAAACACTTCAGCATTGCCTTGGACAAAAACATCAATTTGGACAACTATAAATGTTCAACGGACCCTGGAATAAGGTTGGCAAAAATCCCCTGAGTCTTTCCTAACCCTGGGTATAAATTCCAGGCTGGAGAGAGGTGGCTAGGAAATTTACCAAGTCCTGTCGACCATAGATATACCCCTTTCATCCAGTTATTCCCTCTTACCTTGTTTTCCCTGTTACTTGGAAACTGTGACTTCTTTGTCATCCTAATTTCTCTATAAATCTATTTGCAGCTTCTGCTCCTCCCAGCAGATCTGCAGTTGCTCTGGTCATGTTCTATGCATGATTGCAGGTCCTGTTTAACCCACTGTTTGGGATCTAACTCACTTCCTTGGGAAGCAGCAACCACCTCCTGGGAAAGCTTTCTTTGTATCCAGCTCAATTCTGTCTGACTTCTAAATTATCCTAGCTATTTTCCTGTATATGTATTCAATGGGCCTGAGGCTAACAGCCATAGAGCTTAATGTTATAGACATTCTTGTTATTAATAGAGCAATTGTTTCCCCATTTTTCCAAGGTAATTGTCTAATTTTTAAATTATTTAGTTCATTGAGCATTGCCAAGCATTTATTATATGCCAAGTTCATTGAGAATAGAAATTTGAATAAGACACAATTTCTGCCCTCATAATTTATAGTCTAGTAAGAGTAAAATAAGCTTAGAAGCCATGGACTGGATTCATGGAGTCGAAGAACCCCCACAACTGCATGCCATCGGAGGGCACAAGTGTATGCTTCTGATACAGATCAAATTCCTTTCCATCAGATTCTAAGTCAGGACTATGACACGAAAGGGAAAATCCACAGTGACATGAACAGAGTCACAGCATTGAGCTCATGACCACAGAGTGAGGGGGAGGGCTTGCTGCGCAGTCTCCCTAGGGAAGTAGTCAGTATGCAGTCCAGGAGGGTCCCTGTTCACAGGCTGTACTGGCATCCATTGCCTGAGGCTTGCCTGACTCCTAGGAGGAGCAGGGCCAGAGGGAGGTGCTGCTATGAAGGCAGAGGAAGCTTCTTGCTGTCGTTGGATTCTTCTTCCATGACTTCTTCCCAAGGTCTGCAGGTTTACTATTCTCAAAATACATTTCGAGTTCTCCGTGAGATCTCAGCACCCATAACGCAGCACAATACAGTGAGCTCCCCGGGGAGCTGCATGGCAGAGCACATCAGTGGCAGTGGATGGTGCCCTCTTCTGGGTCTCAGACTAGTGTAATGTGGCCCAAAGGACCACAGTTAATTTTCCAATAATTTCATAGTGTTTACACTCACCTTAAGATCACTATCTATTTAAAATGTTATTAGGGGCCAGGGAGATAGCTCAGTGGCGTAATCACCTGCCTGGCAAGCACAAGGTCCTGAGTTCAATCTTCAGTACCAAAAAGAAAAAGAAGTTTGGGGCTGGGGAGATGACTCAGTGGGATAAG
>PVKA01021468.1:0-38632 GCA_004027165.1 Ctenomys sociabilis | reverse complement strand
TCACGTTAAGGAGCAGCAGGCTTACCAGGGAAACACGCATGCCACCTTCAAAGACTATCACCAGCACCTCAGCTAGACCAATACACATTGCTTAAGGCCAATTGAAGGATAAACAGAAGTCCTAGCCAGCTCTGTACATAACAATATGAGGAAATAGGATCAGACTCAGTCAAAATGGAGACAGTTGCTTTTCTTTCAAGGAGAGCTGCTCAGGAGGTCCCCCACAACCTGGCTTGTGGAAATTAGAGATAACATATACATCATGGTACATAGTAGATACCCAGTGAATGGTCACTTCTTTTCTATTTTGCCATTTTAAGTTAAACACTTCAACATGATATCTGACATTCAGGTTCTTTTGTCAGTCTTATTTAGGAAGCATAACTTTACACTCATGACTTGATACAGGATATTATAAATTGATCCTTCATTGAAATTATTTTAAGTACTTTAAAAGTGTTTTTATAATTTGTTTGAAGTGTTCTCTTTTTATAAATTACAAGCTTAAGAAAATGATTAAGAAAGCTCAGTGTGAAGTGATTTGTAAACTCTGGGGGTTGTTAAGGAAGGTTAGTGATGTAGAAACTTGACATTATGTAAAATGGTTTAACCATGATCCCGGCTTGAAATTGTGCTTACAAAGTTTTTGTTCTTGTCGCAGGAACATTGTATGTTCTTAAAGAAAGGCTTTATCTTCACAACGAAGATATTCTGTGTAGCTTTTTTTTTTTTTCTATTTTTCTTCTCTTTCTCTCTCCACTTCTGCTGCTTATAGCAAAAGAATGCAGGAGATCAGAGAGTGGAGTAGATGCAAATTCAGCATAAGACTTTCCTAGTGATAGCTGTGAACTGTTTAGGTGAGATGAATTGACTGCTTAGAACTGAAACAGATAAGAGCCACAGGGATGTTTTGATGCTGAATCATCTGGAGTTTGAGAACAAATCCCAGGAAAAGGTTTTTCAATCCAAGCTAAAATCGGGGATGATAAAGGAAAAGCTAAGGATTAGAGAAGGTACCTCATTGTACCCTTCAGGTGACTGAAATTCTTTATAATTTTAATCGGCCACTTAAGAAATGAACAACAAAGTAAATTACAGAGTTTAAAAAGTTAAGCCCTGGAAACCTTTTACTTTTGGAACCCTTTATCAGAGCTCTAGGTCAGTGGTTCCGGCTTCATTCCACTGACCAGTGCTATCAGGGTACTTCAGGAAGGTTGTTTGTTTGGTAGCAGAGCTTTCCAGGCCTTTGAAACTATACTCTAAAATTCCCTTCCAGCACAGTGAGTGAATGTGCCTCTCTTCCAGAATGAGGATCTGTGGCTCTGTAGGTCCCCTCCTTCCCTATTCAATCTCCATTGGCTCTTCTCTGTCACCTGCAGTCATGCTTAGGCCCTAAGAAACATGTCTAAACCTTTTCTTTAGCTCTGACTTCCTCCAGACCAAAATCTATACTTTTTTTTTAAATTTCCAACCAAGCTTTCTGAAACACTGTTCAGGTATGATTTTTAAAATCTGTTTACTCTTTAACCTTTTTAAACCTTTTATTCTTTTCAAAATGAAACAAGATGACTTAACAAGAGGAGAAATTTTTGTTGTTGTTGTTTGGTACCAGGGATTGAACTCAGGCAAGCACTTATTCTACTAAGCTGTCTCTCTGGCCATAACAGTGTTTGACTTGAATTTATTTTTATCTGCTGTGTGTGTGTGTGTGTGTGTGTGTGTGTGTGTGTGTGCTTAGCATCAAAACTGATGACCTCACACTTTCCAGTGGTGCAGGTGCTGCACCACTAAGCTATATCCCTGGCCCTACATACATTTTTTTTAATCTTAAAGTTCCTCTTAGTCAGTCATGTGGACATAATGTATGTGTGGTCTCCTAAAGAAGACTAAGACACCTGCATGCAGTGTTGAGAGGTTGGCTGTGGTCATCTGTGTGCTTTAAGCCTGCTGCAGTGTGTATCTGTTTATACATGCCCACTCAGGTTCATGTATGGATTATGCAGGTGCCCTCACCAAATGGGAAGGTATCTTTAACAGATGCTGGCTTAAAAGCCTTTGATTGTTTATATGGTGCTATGTATGCATTAAACACAATTGATCATGGTAGAACAGTATCTATTCATGGTCCAAATTTGTTTTTAGCCACCTCATGCTCTTAAAAAGACCAACTAATCTTATCTAATAAGAAATTGGACTCCAAGATCAGAAGTTCCTAATAAACTAGATTGGTATTAATTTTCTCCTCTCTGCTGTTGATGTGTGAAAACTCGCTGGGGCACATATTGCGCCTTGAGAGATTAGCTCATGATGATGGTACAAGTATATAATCTATAAAGATGAGAGGTAGGATAGTTGAGGCACATTATTTATGTTTTCATTCTTGGGCATAAATTCTAAAAGCTTGGAGACCATTCAATAGTAACTGCTCTTATTACAATCTCCAGTGGCTTCTTTATTTTCAGTTCAAATCCACACTTTCAGAACCTTATTTATACTTCATATCTTTGTGGCTTTTTCTTTCTGAAATTCTATACTTTCTCAGCTTCTGTGGCAGTACTCTTCCCTCTGCTGCTCTACCTTTCCTACCTCTTGAATCTTAGTGTGTCTAGGATTTCCCTTGTGGCTCTCTTCTTGCTCTCCACATTGGCTGATGACCTCAGCAACACAAAAAAAAAATTGGTAATGACAGCTAATACACAGTAGCATGCATGCCAAGCACCATTTGTGTATCCTCGTATTTACTTAATCTTCACAATAGCCCTGCCCTATGACGTAAGTACTCTTCTTATCTCTTTGTTACAAATGAGTAAGTAGAGAAAGGTTCAGTAATTTGCCAACAGTCATGCAGACAGTACCAAACAGTGAATTTACACTCGGTGTGGGTCCAGAGAACATGTTTTAACTGTTCTTATACATGGCTAATGTATACCTCCTATCACTTTTTCCTCAAGCTTTCACTTTTTTGTGAGGTTCTGATTCATATATTCAGCAGCTTACTGGACAAATTCTACCCCATACTCTTCATTTCGAGACAAAATTATTTCCTCCATTGATCTGGTTCTCACCTACATTGATACCTTTTTAAATAACCCTTACTGTATCTTTTCACATGGTAAAATATGGAGGTTTCCCTACAGGCTCTTTCACATTCCTCTCTATTATGTCATCTTGGTAATTCCTACCAGCTCCAACTTCACGTTTTTTTCCAGTCGCATCCATGGGTCCTGTTCTAATTTGGATTGCTGGTTTAACAGTTACTCTTCCAACTTTATCTTCTTCCTCTGTTCTATCTTCCATACTGCAGCTAGAGCAGTGTTTCTGAAATAGAAATCTATTTGATTGCAATTGTACTTAAAATCCCCCAAATTATTTTCCATTCCTGATACAATTTCTTGGCCATGGCATATGAATCCTTTTGTGAATTAACCTCTACCCACTTCCCTGTGTCTAACTTTTCTCTTCCTCAGTAGCCTAAATGGTAGCCAGCCTAAATTTGCCAATCTCTCACCTGCTGCCTTTTATTTTCTTATCTTCTGCCAGGAAGGACCTCTTTTTTCTGCCTGCTAAATTCATATCCCATTTAAGACTCAATGCACTAGCCGGTGGTGGCACATGCCTGTAATCCCATCCCTTGGGAGGCTGAGACAGGATTGTTGTGAGTTCGAGACCAGCCTGAGCTACAAAATGAGCTTAAGGCCAGCCTGAACTGCGTAGTGAGACCCTGTCTCAAAAAAAGACCGAAAAAAAAAAGACTCAATGCACTTCATATTCTTCTGAATCTCTCTTCACTATTTGGGTCTTAGCATCCTGTTCATGTTTCTTTCTTAGCCCTTTATTATTCACTGAGTTATATCACCCACTAGTTATCGAGCAACTCACATTTGTGTTCTAGGGTTTAACGTAATAGAGCAGAAGCCTCCTACCATATTAGTTGGCCAGTTAATAATAGAAAAGGTAAGTAGGCAATTGTTTAAATAAAAGATTTTTTGAAAAAATAAATAAAAGATTTATATATGGAAGGGGCTGGGGATATAGTTCAGAGGCATAAGCCCCTGCCTGGCAAGTGCAAGGTCCTGAGTTTGGTCCCTGGTACAAAAAAACTTTAAGCATTTTAAGACATATAAATGTGCATTCAATCTATGTTTTTAAGTATGAGCAAGACTCTTCACAAGTTGGTTCTTTGAAATTTACTGTTGCCTTTCTTACATAGAACACACTTCTAATATATCAAATGTGATCTTTCTGTTTCTTCAAAGTGAAATCAGACTTTAAAAACTGACAAAGTAATCTGTGCATAATTCTTCTAAATTTCAGCTACTAGTTCTTTGTTTTATTTTTTTAAATTCTTGTTCACATCTACATCATAAAAGTATTGTTTGCCCTGTGGTTAGTCTATGTAAAGTCTTTCTGAAGCATTCAGTTTAGTTTTCATTAAAAACAGGTTTCTTTTATACTCATATTTACTTGGTTAATATTTAAGTAACATAACTACAGTAACAAGTACAGTGGACAAACACTAGCTGGAATATAGCACCAGTGATTTTTGGTAAGAATGTTGCTCAGCTGTGGATGCCAGTGCTCGTGGCACTGTTGGGGAGCAGCTTACCTTCCACTGTGGCAAAGGGTGTCAGCAGGTTTGTTAGGGGAGGTGAGCATAAGCTCATCCAGTGAGTAAGGTAAGTAGAGGTTGCAGGTTGTGTTTTTCAAAATAAAGTTACCTTCTGTTATTTAATTGATGGGTATAATTTTTAAAAGCTGACTGTATAGTTTTACTTATTTTGATATAAGACAATGGTTTTGTAAGTCAGCTTTAACCTTTTAGCTTTTATCTAGTTAGCTTTTGTGTATAACTGCAGTTACTTTCAGGAAAAATTTGAAAATGTTTATAGTAAAAGATACAGATGCAAGTTAAATTTTGTTCATGCAACTGTTAAAGAAAAACTTCTACAAATTTAAGTGCCTGTTTAGGCAGAGGAAGGGACTGGGGTGTGCCAGATCTGCCGCTGAGACTGCGACTGAGACTGGATATGGTGGCATGCGTCTGTAATCCCAATGTTTGGGAGGCTAAAAACGGGAAGGATCACTGCAAGTCCAGTCTATGTTGTAAGACTCTGTAGACCTTGTACTAAAATAATAATAAAAAAGAAAAACTACAAATCACTTCAATTTCAAAAAGCTTAGTGAAAAATATTTTAAGTGATTATTAGTGTGCTAACTTGCAGCATGGTACAGACTAACCTCTCCTGTGAATACATTGAGAAGCATGGTGGTTTCCTGGGGCACACTGCTTACAGAAGAAGTCAAAGTTATAAAACCATTTTTTTCTCTAAAAATAATAGCTTTTTATGCTTTGTTTTTTCTTTTTTCTCTCTTCACCTTCTCTGTATTTTTGTTAGGAGCTATTTTTTTCAGATAATTTGATTATGGCATAAAACAGCTAATTTAAGCATGTGTTTATCACTGCCTGGCTGGACTGAATGTAAAATTTCAATTGAATTACCTCCCAAGGGAGCTTTGAGCTCTTAGGGTAAAACACATCATTTTCTCTTCTCTCCCCTGGGATTGTCAGCAGAAAGAATTCATCTCAATAGTTTACATGCATTTTGGAAATGTTGTATCTACTGGACTTAGCTTTGTTGTTTGTGGAATGTTGCCAATATAAATGGAATATCTACTTGCTTGTTAACTCAAGTATGATAGTGTTGTATGGCAATACAATAAGTGTATAAATTGTAACAGTGAATGACTTGCTGATAGTTAACTTATCAGCAAATATTTTCATATTAACAAATAGGATATTTTCCTCTTTTAAAAATTTAATTCTAAAGCCCCGGTGTTTAATCATTGCTTCCCTCAATATTTATTGAGCAATTATTTACATACAACTTCATATATACATCATGAATACTTCTCTTGCCCCTCTGCTCAGGAAGAATGTTGGATTTTTCTATGCACTTTTTTAAAAAATCTATTTCATGAGGGCTTGCTTAGTAAATAACTAAAAGTACCAATCAACAACATATGCTGTATGCCAGAGGCTAGAGGCTGTGCTTTCCATGGATGAGTTCCTTAGGACCTTTCAACTTCATGTGATATATATTCTTTTTTTCAGATAAGAATTTCTAATGAAAGTAGTACAATTTACCTTTGTTCTGCTTCATTAGAGGAATTTTGAAAAATGTAATAAAAAGATAAAAGAAAAAATGAAAAACTGATTCATTGCTGTAGTTTTTCATCTCTTACAATAAAAAATGATTTTTTTTTTACAGCAGCAAATGGCATTTTATAAGCTTCTAACATATTAAAATTCTAAATCTTAACCTAGTAAAATATTGTCTGGCTATTAAAATAAAGGTATTTATTATCTTTAATTATCAATTCTGCCATAAAACTAAGATTAGTTTTTGAAGCACTTTTTTCTTACAGAATGGTGTATATATAGCTGTTATTGGAAGAAGTAGGGAGGAACTGCACAATGAATACATTTCCCCAAGTGTTTCCTGTGTGGTGACCTATCAGAGTCCTCCTAATCCAAGATTTCCTTTTATTGTACCAAACGCTTATCATATTAAGTATTTTCCTGTCTTGTCCTGTCCCTGGCTTTTATTTCCATAGGCACTAACTTTCCTTCATGTCACTGATTTTTTTTGCTTTGTTTTTACTCTATGGCCAGATCCATCCTGGTCATCATCTGCTTTGTCTGTTGCCTCTTCCATCTCATTGATTCTTTTGCTTCTGGCACTGTCCTAATCTGAGGTGTGTTCACCAAGGCGATTACTTTCTCCTGCTTTTCTGTCTTCAGGCTCTTAACCTGTTTGGCCTATGTCAACATTTTATCACATGCTCTCACATGCCTTACATTTTATCACATGCCTTACTAGGATCTTTATATAAATGATTTTCATAATTGAAGTACCACTTCTTGTAATGTTTCTGTTTAGCTCATCTCTATTTAGTCACTCTTTTCAAAATAACTTTTTTAGGGATGTAGAAAGAGCCAGTCTCTATTTCTCCTTCTTTTAAACCTAACATTTTGCCAGCAGAATAAATACAAAACTGAAATCTTCCCAGTTGTAACCTCCTAACCCATTTCATCAGATGAGTGCCATGAAATTATTCTTTTTCCTTTCCATTTTTTTTGTTTTGCTACAGTAAACTCAAAATTAGCAGATAGCCCTTCTAATAGAAGTAATATTGTGTAATTCAAAGTTATACTTACTATCTAAACTTGACTTTGGAATCTAGCACATTTAAAAACTTTTTCCTCCCAGTTAATACACAGTCTTCAATAATATTATCAGTGGGACTAGTTAACCCTTAGGAACACAATTTGGTGGAAGAAAAATTTTAAAAAGTTATCATGAAAGTTGAACAAATATTACATAAAAAGCAAAGACCAACCATGCGATAGTTGCCTTTATTATGTCCCAGTGCTATCTGGCTTCTAATAGAGCTCTGAAGTGGATAAGGCATCCATCCATCCATCCTAGCAAGTATAGTGTGGTATGTGAAATGACCAAGGTGATTGTTGGTTGATGACTGGACATTGAACCTTTGAAAGTGGATCAGTGGTTTTCTGTCTGTCTTTGTTTTAGATTGGAGTTTATTTTCTGGAAACCTATTTTCTATTCTACCATTTGGGAGACTAGGGTAAAAAAAAAAAATGTGAATTTGAAGCCAGCCTGAACTATATAGTGAGAACCTGCCTTAAAAAAACAAAATGTACAAATGAGATTACATAAAGCTAACAAGTTTCTGTACAGTGAGTGAAACAAAATAGTGAAGATACAGCCTGAAGAATAGGATTTTTTGTCAGTTTTCTGACAGGGTGTTCATATTTAGAACATATTTTTAAAAGTATGAGAATCAGGGCCGGGGACATAGGTCAGTTTAATAAATGCTTGCATGGCAAGGGTAATGTCTGAGTTCAATCCCTGGTACCACCAAAAAACAAAACAAAAACCACAAAAGTGTGAGATCAAACAGCCCAATTAAAAAAAAAGTGCAAATGATTCAAATAGATACTTCTTAAAAGAAATACAAATGGCCAGTAAGTACATGAAAAAATGTTAAACATATTTAGTCATTAGAAAAATGCAAATTAAAACCACATTATTGAGATTCCATCAGTGGGACTAGTTAACCCTTAGGAACAGTGGGACTAATAGTGTTAGTAACATACATTACATGCACACATACAGTGCATGTAATCCCTCCCAAGTGATGGGATTACGTGTGCATGCCACCACACCCAGTCTCTATGGCTGTCTTAGTGTGCCCTGGGGGCAGGGCTGGCACAGCTGGCCAGAGGATCGAACTCCTGGCCCCTGCCTCTGTCTAAGCAGGCACTTTAATCTGCTGAGCTATTTGGCTGACCCGCACACCAGTTTTGTATTGTTTTTTTTTAAAGAAACAAATATCAATGAGATAGTTTCAAAGCTGATTAATAGAACAGTTTCAATAATTAATACATTGTACATTGTTTATCTTAGTGGTTATTCATAGTATAAGAAGCAGATAGGATATCCTGTCCAAACACTATTAGCACAAATATTTCTTCTCATTGAATTAAACAAAAGTAGCTGTATATCTATCCTATTCTGTATATACAAATACAAAATGGTCCTTCCTTTGTAGCCCCTTTTTTTGTTTAGTCCTGTCAGAGATGGATATTCCATTGGCATCTAAATACTATAGGTACATGAATTCAGCAAAAACAATTCAACACAGTCCAGCAGTCCACAATAGTAGTGGGTTATCCACAGAAGTTGTTGACTTGAGCCCTTCACTTCTCAGTATATTAATATGGCTTTACATTATATACCTCATTTTTTATACTTTTCTGCTGGATGGTTAAAACCAAGATAAATTTGTTTTGTTTTTTGGTGTACCAGGGATTGAACTCAGGACATTACCCTTGCCATGCAAGCACTTATTCCACTGACCTTCCTAACAAGAAATGTAACTTTTGTGTCTGATAAGATCAATCAAGTATCCTCAGGGTTTATCCTGTAACCTTATACCACACTTTGTAGATACCATGTCCTGAGTCATGGCCATTACTTAACCTACTTCGTGGTTTGTTTTGGTGTTTTTTTGGCAGAACCAGGGATTGAACTCAGACACTTGCGCTTGCCAGGGAAGAACTTATTCTACTGAGCCATCTCCCTGGCCCCTAACATACCATTTTTTAAAAAAAAAATTCTTTTCTTTGTTTGGTATTTAGGATAGGGTGTATTGTGTGCGAGTCTCACTATGTAGATCAGACTCATAGTGATCTGCCTATTTACAGCCTCCCAAGTGCTAGGATTAGAGATGCACACCACCATACCTAATCTTTTTTTTTTTTTTTTTTGTCTTTTTGAGACAGGGTCTCACTGTGCAGTTCAGGCTGGCCTTAAGCTCACTTTGTAGCTCAGGCTGGTCTCGAACTCACAACAATCCTCCTGCCTCAGCCTCCCTAGTGCTGGGATTACAGGCCTGCGCCACCACGCACCATACCTAATCTTAATGGCCACCTCAGCGTGCCCCCGAACTCCTGGGACCCCAGTTTCTGCAACTCTCAGCGCCTGAGTCTGCTAAAAAAAAAAAATTCTTAAATGGCTTCATTACAAAACATTTCACATTTAAAATTTCACATTAGTTTTTAAATTATTTTATTTTTAAATTTTATATTACATAATTATATTCATGATAGGGAGTTGGTACATGTACATAATAAATTGTTTTTTTTTTTAAGTGATGCTTCATGAAGTAGTTGTTGTTTGCAGATATATCTAATTTCTTTCAGCATGCTTTTGGAAACTGCAGACACTTAGATTTTTAATTAAATGTAGAGCAGTGATCTAAAATAATTTTTATACTATGTAAATTTAGATCCAGTGCATTTGATTATTATTAATTAAAAATATATACATGTAGGACTGGCAAATAGCTCAGTAGGTTAAAGCACTTGCTTAGGCAAATGTAGGGGCCCAGAGTTCCATTGAGGCGTGCTGAAACAACAGTTCACATTGGGCATGGTGGCACGTGCCTGTAATCCCAGCACTTGGGAGGCTGTAAACAGAAGGATCACTACGAGTCCAATCTATGCAGTGAGACCCTGTAGACCCTGTCCAAAATACAAAATATAGATAGATAGATATTATTAAAACTATTTGTAATTGAGTTATAAATACTACAGCACTGTAATATATTTTTTCAGGTTAAACACCATAGGAAAATATTTAAAACAAATAATATATTGTTGGAGTGTTTCGAGACCTTAGCGTAGTCCGTGCCACAAAAGTCAAGTGGTCTTTCTTGAATGAAGTTAATTACCCACAGGGGGCATGTTGGTCACTCTTTAAAATTCTTATAAAAACAAAGAAATTAATTATCTAGTATGAAAATGAGTACTACTCTTTCTGGCAAACATTCAATTAACTTTCTAGTGCTTGCTATTTAATGTTGTTTTTGACCAACCAAGCATTGCAAACTACTTTCCTTTGAAATTGGGCTTGAGTAGGAAACATTATTGTGTGTGTAGCTGTTTAGATGGTCAGTTTTGGTCATCAGCTTTTTCCCATGATCTATGAATTTATTGGCTGTTGTACTTTAAACTTATTGTGAGGTGTGCCTTGAGCAACACTTATTCTGTATACTTAGTATTAACAGAGGTTTTTTTTTTTTTTTTTTTTTTTATTGGATCTGTTGGGAATAATTGGAAAAATTCTTAAATTAGTATGCTGTAATAAGACACTTCAAAAATAGCATTTAAAAACTTACACTTGATTAAGACTTAAGACAATCATATAAAAATATACCTTTTCAGGAAATAGGTGCTTGTATCTTTTCTTTCTGATATTTTAACAGGAAGATGTACAACCATTTTTTATTTAATGACTGAGTTTGGTTCTTGCGCTTAGGTCAAAAGAAACAGTCAAAGGAAACTTCAGTATGACTTTGCTTTTATTTACATAACTCTTACATGCAGTACTGTAATGTATAACAACATAAAACTGCAGTGCAGTTGATAAAATTTATAGCACTGTATAAGCAAGATATATTTATAAACAAGGTACCAAAAAAAAAAAAACATTGAAGCCATATGAACATGATGTACAGAACTAGACAAATGCTTACCTACTTACTTACTTAGTAGGTAATCATTTTTGTCATTATAGATGTTGCTGCTCAAATTGTCCCAGATTTGACAAATGCTAGCTCCGCCTGGTGTCCTTTTAAAAATGTTCCATCCATTTAAAAAAAAATTTTTTTAAACCTTTCTGGAATTAGAAGCCCCAATGTACTATATACTTCACTGTGTACTTCTTTGTCTTATCTGAGTCTTAGAAATAGCCATTGTACCATTTAGTGGGAAAATGGTATTTAGCAAAAAATTTGAGTGTTAAACTTTTATGTATTATCATGAACTCTTCTCGTTCTTTAAGCAATTGTTGTAAACTGTAGGCATCCTTCTGTGCTGTAGAATGCTAGCACTTTCTACTCCTAACTATATTTTGGTAAAGTGGGTCATAAAGTCCAAAAAGGATGCCTCAGTAGTAAGGAAGAGTCCTGAATCTGTTCCAAATGGTCATTAAAGGAGGAGTCCTGGATCTGTTCCAGATTTTGCCCCATGGGTGT
This sequence comes from Ctenomys sociabilis, assembly GCA_004027165.1. Classification (NCBI taxonomy): domain Eukaryota; kingdom Metazoa; phylum Chordata; class Mammalia; order Rodentia; family Ctenomyidae; genus Ctenomys; species Ctenomys sociabilis. Next base: position 27,007 of record PVKA01021468.1, on the reverse strand, counting down.
CTCTTTGGACATAAAGACCTCTGTGCTTACACATACTTCTACCAACACTGTTTTCAGTACCACTCCAGAGCTGTTGTAGACCCTGTAACCTTTCACCCCAGCATACTTCAGCATGTTACATTTCCTAAGAGCAAAGACAGTTCTGTATAACCACAGATAGTGGATTTAACATTACTATGACATAAGTATCCAGCATTCCCTGTTTTTCCAGTAGTGCTATTTGCAGCTTTTTACCCCTGTTGTCAGGGTACTGTCAAAGGTCATATACTGTTGTCCTATCTCAATATAGTCTCTCTCTAGTCTCATTGCAGCAACATTTATGAGTCCAGATGAATATGGATGTGTGTAATTATTTCTTCTTGATTAAACTCAGGTGAGAAATTTGCAAGGATATTTGTAGGTGATGTTCATTTGCATTTTGGTGCATTGTGTCAGGGATATAATGTCAGTTTACCAGTTTTGGGAGGCTAATGATCACTTTTTGTGCTGTATACCAAATAGTTTTCCTTGTAAAGGTAGCCTTTCCCTTGATAATTAATGAAGAATAGACAGTAATATTTTGAGAATTTTATTCTTCAACATTCTTTTAATATTCATTGATTTTTTTTTTTTTGCTTAAGTAAATACAATTGTGTTTATAAATGGGAATTTTCTGATGCTTTTAATTTACTTCCAAATTGGAATTCTTCTATAAAATAAAATAAAAGGTTTTCTCTCTTCTACTCTAGGGCTCTTTTTTTTGTTACTGGATTGAGCTCAGAATTTTTACTTAGATGAGTTTTTGTTTGTTTTTTTGCCTGCTCAGGATGCCTTAAGGCAGGTCTGGTAAGGCCTGAGGATCTGGGGATCAACCACAGAATCCTGAGTCTGACTGCTTTGCTTAAACAGGCACTTAAATAACTGAGCTAATGGATAGGCCCCTCTTTATTTACTTAGTAGGTAATCATTTTTGTCATTATAGATGTTGCTTTTCAAATTGTCCCAGATTTGACAAATGCTAGCTCTGCCTGGTGTCCTTTTAAAAATGTTCCATCCATTTTTTAATTTTTTTTTAAACCTTTCTGGAACTAGAAGCCCCAATGTACTATATACTTCACTGTGTACTTCTTTGTCTTATCTGAGTCTTAGAAATAGCCATTGTACCTTTTAGTGGGAAAATGGTATTTAGCAAAAAATTTGAGTGTTAAATTTTTATGTATTATCATGAACTCTTCTCATTCTTTAAGCAATTGTTGTAAACTGTAGGCATCCTCCTGTGCTGTGGAATGCTAGCACTTTCTCCTCCTCCTAACTATATTTTGGTACCTGTTATCTGACTTCCCTCTCTTTCCCTTCCCTAAATTTATGATTTCTAAGAAGGAACTGGGTTTTTAAAGATATCACAAGCCTACTACCTAGTACATTTTTATCTTGGGAAATTATTTTTACCTGTAAAACAAACTGAAATTGCTTAGATGATGCTTGGCATTACATGCTGTATAAAAATTGAAATCAAGTATTCAGATATCTATAGATACAGTGAACGTTAAAGAGTCTTTTAAGTTGCTGTAGAGATTCAGAACTAGAGATCAGATCTAGTTCTGGATTATCAGACAAGTTTCATGGTATGTATGAATTAGAGCAGTCTACCTGAAAGCTGGGCCACAAGGAAACCAATAGGAAGGCCTTACATTTCATGCTGCTTGTTGCATATTCAGTAAATAGTGAAGGGCTGTTCATTTCTTAGCCATGAAGTTAGAGCATGCCCTTCTTCTGTGGCGGATAGAGCCTAAAATTGAGTCTAGCTAAATGATGTGATTGAGGCCCTTATAGGGCTCATGATAATGCTTCTCTGATGAGCCCTCCTGAACCAGGGACGGCTGGTCTGTGGTTTACATATGCTAGCCTCAGTATAAATAAAATGAAATAATCTTTGATATGCTTTTTCTTTAAAATTTGTCTCCCCGTGAGGCATGGTAGTGCATGCCTGTAGTCCCATCACTATGGAGGCTGAAGCAGGAAAATCCTGGCAAGTCTGAGACCAGCCTGGCTACATAATTCAAGGCCAGCCTGAACTATGAAGTGAGACCCTGTCTTAAAAATAAATGAGGACTAGGGAAATAGCTTAGTGGAATAAGTGCCTGCCTGGCAAGCGCAGGGTCCCAAATTCAATCTCTGGTATTACAAAAAGCAAATAAATAAATAAATAAATAAATAAATAAATAAATAAATAAATGTAGTAGTAATAATAATAATAAAGTAAAATAAAATAAAAGTTGTCTTTCCATTATATTATAAATGCGGTGAAGAAAGATTTTGTCTTGTTTCTAATTATATATTTTGTACCTAGTAAAATCTTATACATATTATTGATCCCATTTGTTGAGCAATTGAACAAATGAGTAAATCTGTAAAAGAACAAAGGAAAGAGTATGTTTATTAGTTTACTAGGCCAATAAACTCCACACATGAAAAAAAAAAAAAAAAAAAAACTCCATACATGGATAATAGTGACAGCAGAAATTGGAATAAGAACAGACCAAGCCCCATGCTGCTGTGGAGTCTGCCTACTGTTATCTTGGTGGTATTTAAGATTGATTTTAAATGGCTATCAGCATTTAAAACCTGGGATGTTCTGGGCTTACCTGAGAAACGTGAAGAGCTGACTACCCTGGACCTTTCCTCAGTGGCCAGAGCAAGCCACACCCAGCTGTGTTCCCCACCCCTACCCCCACTGAACACACACTGCATTTCATTGCCCTTTCCCTTTGCCTTGTCTTCTCTCTCTGTGGGGAAATGATGACTTTACAATAGTTTTCCCTAATTTTAATTCAAATAAATTATTCATTGTTTTCTTTTAGACACAATTCATTTATTTTTATGCACAGTGGAAGTACATGTAATCCTTGCTATCCAAACAAATTCACTCTTTAAGTTTGGTTAACCAGAATTCAAATAGTGGATGTAGCTAGTAACAGTTTATTTTTGGTGAAATTTACAAGGCAAGAGTAATGCAAAGCAGTATTGTTCCTTTAAAAACTTAAAATTAGGCAAAGATTCTGCTTTGTGTAGTCTTAAAAACATGTGGGTAAATCCACCAATTTTATGTAAGACTATTTTGGCAACTGCAGTCAGACAAAAGGAAATATAATAAAGAATGTAAATTAGTTAATTGTGCCAGGGGAATTAAAAATGCCCCCAAGATAGTAGATTGTCTCCGTTGCTTTTTTCTTGTTACTGGAACAAGTACCTGACACCCAAAATGAAGGAAGGAAGGGTTTATTTAGCTCACAGTTTGTGGGGGTTTCAGTCTGTACTCAGCTGGCTCCAAGGTACAGTGTGGCACACGGCATAGAGCAGTTGTTCATGGTGGCAACAGCAAAGAGCAAAAAGCAAGAGCAAAAGAGAGGAGTATTCAACTAACTTAGGTGCTTGAACTCGACACCACAATCCAACACAGTCAGCATTCTACAACCATAGTGAGTTATTCAAAGAAATTGTCTACCATAGTCATTTACAGCTCAGCTTAATATTATGGCCCCACGATGTATACTTCATTTTTATACTTTTCTGCTGGATGGTTAAGACCTAGATAGATCAAGACTTATATACCAACACATGAACTTTATATTTCCTATGTGGTCAGTGAAGTCTTCTCAGGGTTTATCTTGTAGTCCTGTACATTATTCTGTAGTTCCTTTGTCTGTGTCATCCATGTGGATGAGTCACGGCCAATGCTTGACCAGATTGCTCTCTGTGAGAGCTTGAGAGAAAGTTTTCTCTTCATGTGACTCTCCCTAGGCACACTTTAGAACTTCAATCTCTTTCCTCTGTGGCTCCATAATCTCCTTGTTCAGAAAATTTGGAGCTCACCTGAGTTTCATGATGTTGCAGTACAGGTTCTCCTATGTCCTGAGTCTTCGCTGACCTTGAATGACAATGGAGTGCCCCACCTTTGACAAGTGTAGACAAAGGAAGGGGTGTAGAAAGAAAAAATCATGATGTATGTGTATACACAGTACAGTTGGGATAGATAATGCTGTGCTTCTACATAATTTTATGAGAGGCATGATCTGCACTAATGGTGGTTGGACAGGATATTATGTCGGCTTCTAGTAATACGGTCATCCACTAGGAAAATAATTATTGAATTTTTGATATAATTCAGGTATAAAAAATAAGATAAGCAGCTACACTCTTAATTCACTGATAAGAAATATCTGCTTAAATAATATCTGTAAATATAATACCATGTATGCACCTTGTACAATACCAAAACATTATGAAAACAGTTTGCAATGTATTAATTTATCGAATCTGTATTGTTAAGGTTCTTAAAACTGTCTGATTGACATTTGTAGTTCAATAAAATAAAATTTAAAAAGAAATGTGAAAAAAAAAAGAGAGAAAGGAGTAGTGGCAACAGTGGTAGCAGAGAGCAAGTCTGTGTCATGTTACATTCAGACTATCTGCCCAGGCCCCATATCGACTCAGACCCATAATCCTAGCACTGGATCATGAATTAATCACAAAGTCTAGAAGTCTGCTCCATGACTGCGTGAGGCTTGAGGAGTGTGTGTGTGGGGGGGGTCAACTAGACACAAACCATAACACAGGTGATCCTATGAAAAGATTTTTTTTTTTTAGTACAGGATCTACTACACAGATTGGCCTCCTATTTTCAGCCTTCCAAGTGCTGGTATTACAGACAGGTACCACCAAGCCCAATCTCAATTGCCATCTCAGTGCACCCTGGGGATGGGACCAGCATGGCAGGCTGGAGATGGAACCCTGGTCCCTGTGTCTGCCTAAGCAGGCACTTTAATCTGCTGAGCTATGTGGCCAGCCCTACAATTTTTGTTTAAGCACTTTAGACTTTATCTGTAGTGTTTATATTCTTTTTTTTTTTTTTTTTTTTTTTTGGTGGAACTGAAGATTGAACTCAGGCACTTGGGCTTGCAGGGAAGTGCTTATTCCACCAGCCCTGTAGTGTTTATATTCTTGTCTGATTTCTTTCTGTCTTCATCATTCCTTTAATTTTTCATCCGGAAATTTTAATTTCATAGTAGCTTATCCTTAACTTTAATATTGGCTGAGAACATTATTCTCAGTTATTGGCACATCTTCCTAACCAAGAGGTAAAATAAGATATCTGATAATGGCCACATTTATTGAAGCAGGATTGGATTATTCAGTATCCATTGCTTAGTGACAAAAGTTATCAGAAACATGTCATATCTCCAGCTAGATACTTATTCAAAGGAAAACCCTATATTTGATCAGGGAGGGTTAGATTGCTGATTAAGATCCTTATTGTAAATTTCCCTTCTAGGGCTGGCCAAATAGCTGAGTGGATTAAAGTGCCTACAGGCAGGTGCAGGGGCTGGGGATTTGATCCCCAAGCCTGCTGTGCTGGTGATGCTAGCCCTGCCCTCAGGTTGTGCTGAGATGGTAATTGAGACTGGGCATCATGGCACCAGCCTGTAATCCTAGCTCTTGGGAGGGTGTAGACAGGTGGATCTCTAGAGTCCAATCTAGTAGTGAGACCCTGAACACCTGTAGACCATTCCCTAAAATACAAAAAATAAAAAAATATAAAAAGCAAAGTATGTCTCTCTTCTTTCAGAGTACAAAAAATCAGAAAAAATATAGTAAGATTTAGAAAGGTGACTATTTTATGAAACCAGAGGTTTTTGCTACATTGTTATTACTTTGCTTTATGCAACTGAAGGGAAGCTTACTTTTATTTATTTAGATCTCTTGTAGTCTGTAGACAGCTATAACTTAGTAGCATGTTTATTTTATTTTTATTTCTAGAGATTGAATCCAGGTTTTTTGCCCTGAGCCATATCCCCAACCCCCCTTCATTTTTATTTTTGAGGTGAGATCTTGCTAAGTCCATAAGTTGCCCAAGTTGGGCCTGAACCTGTTTTTTTTTTTTTTTTTTTTGAGACAGGGTCTCACTATGAAGTTCAAGCTGGCCTTAAGCTTACTTTGAGCTCAGGCTTTTCTCCAACTCACAGCAATCCTCCTGCCTCAGCCTCCTGAGTGCTGGGATTACAGGCATGTGCCACCACGCCGGGCTACTGGGCCTGAACTTGTAATCCTGCCTCCCAAACTGCTATAATTGTATATGTCGCCACATGCAGCTCCAATGGCATATTTTTATCAGAGACTTTTGCATCTGAAGTCTAAGCTTTTCATGATTCCTTATATTCTGCCATTTTTGATGATGTGAGCTTAATGGTGAGTGAACAGTTTTTCAGGGGCCAACAAAGCTTCCTGTATGCCCAAGTGGCTTGAATAAGTTTTAACCATTTTTGTAAAATTGAAACATAGGTCTGCCACATAGGAGTAACATGAGAGCATGTTCAGTTGCTCAAGAGTTAACACCTCAGCATATCGGTCCACACCTCTGCTTGGTGTCTTGTGCCCCAGAACTTTAGGACCCTTGTAGAAACAACAGCCTTAGGCGGCCGGGGAGATGGCTCAGTGGAATAAGCGCTTCCCTGGCAAGTGCAAGGGCCTCAGCTCAATCCCTGGTTCCTCAAAAAAAAAAAAAAAAACAGCCTTTCAGGAAGTTTGTCTTTGAGGCAGGACTCAGATCTTACCATTGAATGCTTGATGAGGTCATTGGAATCCAGTGTTTCCCAAAGCATAATACATGTTTTCCTTTCTATTTTGGGAGACTTTACATGAAACTCTAACAGCTATTTGTTGGAGTAGCTATGAAGATTAAATAAATGCAAAGGTCTTAGATTGGTACCTAACACCTATAATGGTCCCCATCTATGATTATACATCATCTTCATTCCTCTTTTTTAAAATGTATTTAGTGTAGGGTTTACAGGATCTCACTATACAGAATGGGCTCGTAGTGATCCTCTTAATTTCAGCCTCCTAACACTGGGATTACAGGCCTGTGCTACCAGGCCCAGGCTCAGTCAACATCTCAGCACAGCCTGGGGGTGGGGCTGGGGCCTGCAGGGCCTGCTGGAGAAAACACCTTGTCCCTGTGTCTGCCTAAGCAGGTGCTTTAATCTGCTGAGCTATCTGGCTGGCCCTACCCCTACCCTTATATCCATATTTTCTCCTAAATCTGAGAGTCACAGAGGCTGCTGAAAAAAATTTTCATGCTTCCCCTCCCCCTTCAGTGCTAGAGATCCAACTCAGGATCTTGTGATTGCCAGACAGTTGCTTATGGTGCTGAGATGTATCTCTGGCCCGCTGCTGAAGAAAAGAAACAAGATTTTTTATGATGGTAAACACCCAGGTTAGTTCATGCTGCCAGAGCCACAAAGCACATGAGACAGAAGCTGTTATGAAACATTTTTCAAGTCACAGCACCCTTTCTTTTACAAACATTTACATGGAAACCTGATATGTAAGAAAGATTAACTTGGATCTGCTCTGTTTGAAGTGGTTATGGGTAGTTGAATCTCTACTAGAGCAGAAGTTTTCAAACTTAAGCTTGCATCACAGTCATTTAGAGGACTTATTAAAGTGCAGTTCTGAGTCAGGAGGTCTAGGGTGGAGTTTCCTAAATTTACAATTGCTGTTCTCAGGACACCTGCTGCAGTTGGGGGACTAGGGGCTAGGAGGATCGCAGTCAGGACTCTGTGCTACTGGTTAACCAGTTTATTATTATTATTATTATTTTTAACATTCATTTATTTATTACAGTGTCTTGCTACACATCACGGATTCTTTTTTTTTTTTTTGTGGGGTGAGGGGGTCAGCTCAGCCTTCCCTGGGGGGAGGAGCTGGCAATGCATGTGGTGCTGGGGCTCGAACCGTGGTCCCTGAGAGGCGCTTTAGACCGCTGAGCTATCTTGCCAGCCCTGGTTAACCAGTTTATATTACAGATTTAATTTGAAAGCCTGAGAGTTGGGAAGACTTTTTACATCTCAACCATACCCGTGATGATTGTCTTTTGTCTGCAGCTTGTTCTCTGGAATGGTTTGGTAGCTGGCTAGGTGTGTACTGCTGACTTGCCTCAGCTGCACTTGTTATGAATGCAAGTTGATGGGCTCTGTCCTAGATCTGTGGAATATAGTATCTGGGGGCCAGGGTCTGTAAGTTTTGCTGTTTTGTTTTGTTTGGGTAAAGCTCTGCTGTGCTGTCCAGGTTGATGTTTAATCAGCCCTCCAAGTTCTGGCAGGTACCACTGTGCCCAGCTTCTAGTTGTCTTTTACACTTGCAGAAGTTTGAGAACTGCTGGGCTACACATATGGTAGGCAAAAAGAACTTGGAGATGACTTGAGGAACCCCTAATGGATAGAACTCTGTTAATCACTTTAAGGGATGATCTCTACTACTATTTTTTCCACATGTGACAGCATTTCTACCAAAAGAGGGACCTTGATTTTACCAGAAATCTCCCTGGCTTCCATTATACTAGTATTAATATGTGAACTGCTATATCACTTAACATTTCAAAAGAGCAGTGCAAGTTTCAGAAAATGAAAATATGGGAGAATAAGTCACTTATGTAGAAAGGATGATAATTTTTAAGGTTGTTATATGTGCTTGATAGCATTAAATCTAGAGCAAAAAGAAACTGACATTGTTTAATAGTCTAGTATATATCAAAAACCTTTGCAGTCCCATTTGATTGTCTTAAAAATGTGGACACTGCAAAGTAGGTAAAGACACCTTCATTTTCAGAATAAAAATCAACTAGGAGTCAGGTGTGGTGACACACATCTGTAATCTCAGTATTTGGGAGGTTGAAGCAGGAGGATTGCTACTAGTTTGAGGCCAGCCTGTGCTACATAGAAAGTTCAAGACCAGCCTGATAACAGTGGAACCCTATCTCAAAAAATCAAAGGGGGTGGGGATGGAGGTCAATTGGAAATTGGCAGAATCAGGATTCTGTATGTCATTAAAATATTTACTCTTGCTACCCTATGTTTATGATTATTAAAGTCCTCTCCATATATTGAGTATTTGCTCTTTATAAATATTGAATAGTTCCTATTTTTATTTAGATATAAAGTATATAATAAAGATCTATCCCATAGTATGATATGTTGAAAAGAGCATTAACTGCTATTGTATTCAGGCTCCTAAATATCGCGACTTTTGAAACTAATTCCATACTGTATACATGTTTAATTTTGAATGCCAAATGAAATTATTTTTTTCAAGGATAGTAACCTAACTACTAAATCTAACAATGATTATGAACTTAATTTGTGTAGAATTATGAACCCTATCAGAGTTTTGTTTTGTTTTGTTTTGTTTTTAAGGCAGAGTCTGACTGCAGTTCAGGCTGGCCTTTAACTCCTATGTAACCCAGTCTGGTGTTGAATTCCTAGCAGTCCTCCTGCCTCAGCTTCCCAAGCATTGGGATTTCAGGCAGGCACCACCACACCTACCCCAGATCAGAGTGTTAAAAAAATTATCAGTAAGCACAAGCCAGAAATAATGCATCCTTTCTCACATTGTTGAATAAGAATAAAAGTAAAACAAGGAATGCCTGATCCAAAATTCTGCCTTACTTGTTAAGTAGAACTTCTAATCAGTATTATTCCTTAACCTTACTTTTTAAATATTGGTTTTTTTTTTTTTTACTTGCTATATGATATTTTAGGGTTCATATGGTATTTGACTTTGATTCTCTAAATCTGAAGGAAAAGATACAAGTCTATATAGATCTTTTTACTATATAGATCTCTTTACTATATAGATCTCTTTTCAAAGATGCTTTGATATGAAAATTGAGTGTTCATTGCTGACATAGTCACAAAACATTTCCTAAAAAATAAAAATGGTAATAAGAAAACATGCAGAAAAGACTTGAATATTTGAAACTGTAAGGCAGTTTGGTAATATTTAGTTGGTACATGAAATCTATGCTTGGTGTTGGGGCTATAGCTCAGCAGCATAGCACCTGCCTGGCAAGTGTGAAGTTCTGAGTTCAATTCCTGGCACCCACGAGAAAAAGAAGAATACAGAAATTATGCTAGTCTGGCATAATAATTGTCTTTTAAGACAAAAAATTTAGATTTTTAAGAGACAAGTTACCAAAATTTATATGAAAAACAAAATTTGCTCCTGAATTTCATAAAACACAGGTCCTCTGCCATGTAGCAGAGTAGTAGATGCAAAGTAAATAAAATACATAATGCATTTCAGTAAATGACATTGTTATACTTAATATAATAGTAAAAATCTAGTCATTTTATAAATACAGTCTTACCTTGGTTTTGTAGATTTCAGTGGCTGGTAACAGGAGGACATTTACGAGTCTGCAAATAAATTAGGGTGTGGGATACAGCACATCCTTGTAGGTGTGTTTAATTTGTCTCATATTAGAGTTTCCTTCTTTTTTTTCAGGGAAGGGTCTCACTACTAGATCAGACTTGTAGTGATTCTCCTGTTTACAGCCTCCCAAGAGCTGGGATTACAGGTACACACCACCATGCCCAGTCCAATTGCCGTCTCAGCATGCCCCTGGGGCGGGGTCAGCAGGGCAGGTCTGGCCCCTGTGCCTGCTTGCAGGTGCTTTAATCCACTGAACTATTTGGCCAGCCCTTCATATTGAGTATTATAAAGTTTTTATTTTATTGCCAGAATTTTAAAATTAAATAAATTTACACAGCTAATGATCAGTTTCTGGGTTGTACTTTAAAATTGGAAGATTTGAGAACATTAAGTTTACTTCCTTGATATGGCCAGTTACCTGGAACTGGGACTTGCCCTTTTTCCACGATCCCCTGGCCTCCTTTCTCTAACATTTCCAGTGTACTTTATTTTGTTTTATTTTTTGGACTTTATTTCTTTACTACATTTTTCTAGTTCTTAGGGCATTTGGATTTGGGACCCTTTTATTAAAAAATTGCATAAGATATCACAGGGGCTATAGTCACTTTTAAAATTTCATCATCCAGAAGCTGGGCATGGTGGTGCATATATATTCCCAAGAATTGGGAGGTTGAGGCAGGAGAGTTCCTGTGAGTTTAAGCCCAACCTGGATTACATAGTGAGTTCAAGGCCAGCCTGAACTACACAATCAGTGAGACCTTGTCTCAGAACAAAACATGTAAGTGAAAAGAAAACAGAATGACATAGTGGAACTAACAATAATTTAAGATGGTTTTGACCTGGAACAGGTTTTTTAATCTCAGTAACTCTGGTGGATCTTGGTTTCATCCACAAAAGTAACCCTCGAGGTATGAAAAACAATAGTTTTCCTAATTTTTAGAAATAGATGATAATTCTAAAAGTAGAAAATTTTGGGAACTTGCAGGTATATCATTCAGAAATTTTAGCAGACAGTAGTAGGTTTTTTGTTGTTTGTTTTTGTGGTACTGGGGATTAAACTAGGCAGGTGCTTAAACTACTGAACTCTCCTCAACCTGACAGTAGTTACTATAAATGAAATTTTTATTTATTTGTTTGTTTCTGTTTTGTTTTTATGAGTTTTTTTTTGTGGGGGGTGTTGAGACAGGGCCTCACTATGTAGTTAAAACTGACTGAACTTGCTATGTAGCCTATATTGGCCTTCAGTTTGTGGCCAACCTCCTGCCTTAGCCTCCCAAATACTGGGATTCCAGTGATGTTCTATCATGCCTGGCTGAATTTGTTAATATTCTCCTTGAAATCTAGATCCAGTCCAATGCTTAATTGATAATAGTTTAATCTGTTGGTCCTTTGTAGCTATAGAAAAAATATCTGGGGAGTATACTGGCATCCTTTTCGACTTGGATTCCAGAATCCCCTTTACTAGTTACTTTCACATATTAGGTTTTTGATGGTATATTCATCTGCTTGGGCTGTTAAAATAAAACACTATCAACTGGCTGTCAAATAGCAGAAATTTCTCTCTCATCACTCTGGGAGATAGAAAGTCAAGGTCAAGTTGTCAGCAGCTCTGGTTTATCTTGAGGTCTCTGTCCTTGGCTTACAGATGGCCACTTGCTTCCTCAGTGTCCTTACACAACTCTGTTTCTGTACAGGTCCTCCTGGTGTCATGTCCTCCTGCCTAACGGACACCAGTCCACTCCCTTTTGACCTCCTGCCACTTTAATCAACCCTTTAAAGGTCTTGCCTCTACATAGAGTCATGCTGGGGGTTAGGGCTCAGCATAGGACTTGGTGGGGGGTTTGGAGATACAGCTCAGTCCATGACAAATTGAAATGAGGAAATATTTTCTTTTAAGCACAGATTGGACATGAAAAAGAGCCCTGTGTCACCCATCAGCTGTAGTAAGTCCCTTACTTTCAGTCAAGTTCTGTTCCCCAAGTGAAGTACACCTGTGAATCCTGTACAGTACACTGGTGGCAGTTTCCTACTGAAATGTTCATTAAGCCAGGCACTTAGTATATTTCATATCTCATGTGCCCTGTTCTCTTCCAGACAATATTTTGCATCTCCTTTTTTAGTGCTTTATCTCATAAGTAATAGAAATACAGAAATCAGAAGCTTAATCATGCTTCTAAAAGGTTATATCCCACTTAGTTTAACACCATTTTATTATTATTTATTTTTTTGAATGGTATCAAGGATCAAACTCAGGACCTTGTGCTTGCCAGGCAGGTGCTTATGCTGCTGAACTATATCCCTGGCCCAGTTTAACACTGTTTTAAGATTAAATTTTAAGGGCTGGCCAAATAGCTCAGTGGATTAAAGTACCTACAAAGCAGATGTGGGGACCAGGGGTTCAATCCCCGGGTCTGCCGTGTTGGCCCCACTCCTGGGACCAGTTGCACTGAGACTGCGATTGAGATTGGAAATGGTGGCGTGTGCCTATGATCCTAGCTTTTGGGAGGCAGTAGACAGGTGGATCACTATGAGTCTGATCTAGTAATGATACCTTAAACAGCCTGTAGACCCTTCCCTAAAATTAAAAAAAAAAGATCGAATTTTAAAATATTCTTACATGAGAAATTCCACCCAGTTTATAAATTTACCTGTAGAAACCTGTGCTACAGCTTCTTTGGTATCCTTTATCTCCTGTCCTTGTCTCACCATATATACTGCTGTCCCCTGCACCAGGGATACCTCTCTGTCCTCTCTTTTTCAATTCCTAAATAAGTCTTTCTCTCATTAAGGAGCAGCCAGACATTTGTGCCAGTATGTGATATTGTAAAAATTACACTGCATCATCTGTAAAATGTTCTTGCCAAACAGCTTGGAACTGAGGTGTAAATAAGATTTCAAGGGGCCAGTGAGATAGCTCAGTAGAATAAGCAATTGCCCGGCAACCGCAGGGTCCTGAGTTCAATCACCAGTACCGCAGGAAAAAAAAAATTCAGATCAGCTTTAAGCTCATTGGAAATAGAGGAGACCAAGTGGTACCATGAGGAGGTAAGCAACTGAATCTAGAATGTGATGTGCACTTTCTTCAGCAAGTAAGTGGCATGGAAAAAGAGGAATGGAAACTACTTGTTCGAATGAGGTTTATGTGACATAGCAACCAATGGCAATGTGTGGTTCTATTTTAGCTATTAACTCAGAATTTGACTAAAGTTTGTGTTTTTGGGGTGATTTTTGAGGAAATTTATATAGAGAGTGGGTCTTTAAATTGTTACTAATTTTCCTGGATGTGATAATGGCATTGTGGTTATACATGTTCATAAAATGTGTTTCCTGTTAGAGATACTCGGACATATGGAAGTATTTATTGGTAAAATCATATGCTGTCTGAGATTTCTGTTGAAATATACCAGAGATAAGAAAGGGAAAAAGTCCTTCATTCTTCAGATCCTTGCTTATGTTACCTTCTTGGTGGGGCAGGGGCTTCAAAGTATATGTTTGCCCAGCCCATTAATTTTGATAATTTCATTGTGTTGGTTTATTTCTAGTATTTATCATAAAAGCTGTGGCTAAGAGTTGAATGTCAGTGCATTTACTGTACTTCTTACACCAGCCTATATTAATCTCAGGAAGACATGGATCACTCTAGTTATCTGTTTTCTACTCAGAGCTTGGTACACTTAGTGTGTAAAATGTGATACACTTTCACTTTATTCTTAATATCAAAAGAATAAATGAGAAGGAATTTGATTTCGTATGTTTACATCTTAGTATTTTCAAATTTGGACTTTTGCTGTCAGTTGTTAAATTTATTGTAAACATCTGTGCTTTCATTGTTATTATTTTCATGCTGGGGATTGGACTTGCACCATCACACTAATCCATATGCTCTGCCCTCTTCTTTCTTTTTTGGTGGAACTAGGGATTAAATTTAGGCCCTTGTGCTTGCCAGGCAAGCATTTATTCTATTGAGCCATCTCTCCGGCCCCTTCAATTTTTGTGTGTGTGTGTGTGTGTGTGTGTGTGTGTGTGTGTGTGTGTGTGTGTGTGTGTGTGAGATCCAGGGATTGAACTTACAACCTTATGCTTGCCAGGCAAGCTCTTTTTCCACTGAGCTATCTCCCCAGCCCTTTTCTATTTTTTTGAATCAGGATTTCGATAAATTTCCCAGCTGCCTAGGATGGACTCAAATCCTCCTGACTCAGCCTCCTGAGTAGCTGAGATGCAGGCTGTGCCACTGTGCCCAGCTATTGCTTAGCTATTTTTTAGAGGAGGAACCTGAGGTGCTGCCTGTGCTTTAATACTTGAGAATTCAGATACGAAGCATTCTACATAGTAATTTCATTAATAGTTGGTACTTGTGTTTAAGTTGGAATAAAAACCTTATTACTAAGTCCTTTAGACTTCAAAAAACCCTGTAGACATAAAAAACAAAAAGCTATGTTTTACAATAGGTACCTGATACCCTATGTGTTTAGCACAAGTTGGTTTTCCTACTGCCTCAGCACCTTTTTGAAAAACCCATTTCTCTTTGCTCTTTGTGGGAGGGCAAGTTTCTCTTAAGAGTGTAGGGTAAGGACTTTGGGTTGCGAAAGAACTGTGTCAGCCTACATTTATTAATACCACATAGCTTTTAAAGTCCAGATTTGTTAAGAGTCTGACAGTCTTTTGTGTCCATTATGTCAAAATGAGTGAATGGATTGTAAATCGTTGCAGCATAGCTCCTCTACCTTACCCATAAGGGCTTGGTCTGGAGGCCACCAAGTGTAGGAAGGACCTTTACAGCAGAAGTCTTGCTTTCAGTCACTAGACATTTTCCTTGTTAATTGCATAATTTGTTATTTCTGTGTCTTAGTGTTCTTGTAGTTATAATGGATACAATCCCATTTCTTACCACATGGCAAAGTTGCATACATACATAGAATCCTACTGTATACAAAAGTTGACTCACGTAGTTAACATAATGTATGTGTCACCCATCCATTCATCATGATGTGTAGTATCTTAGGTATAAAATGTGATAGATAGAAGAACTCAGTTTATAAGAACTGAATTTTAAAAATATGTCAGTTTTTAATATACATACATATGCCCTTATTTTAGTGCACTTTATTAAAACACCATGTCTAATGCATGATTTTTTTACCTAATGGGACATTCAAGATAGCTAAACTCTTCAATTTCGTGTAATAGATGTGGTTTTAAAATTAAAGTGCATATATATTTAATTTGTACATAAAATTTAGTGCATTTTGATTTTTAAAGAACTCATTTTAAAATCAGTTTTATTTTTGTTTTTTGTAAGTTTGGGTTGTCAAATTTATAAAATCTGTTGTTGCCATACCACAGAAGTATATATAAATTTTCTTTTTTTCAACAATCGCTATTTTGTTTTGTTTAGTATTTAAAACATAGTCTTTACTTTAGTACATAGTATTTTTTAAAATAACTGACAAAAAGAGACAACTAGATTCATATTCACATATCTCATTTTCTTGAGAAATTCTGATGGTGTGTTGTATACTAAAAGGACCATAGACTTTGGACCCATTGGAACCTGAGTTCAAATCCTCACCTCTGTTCATGGGGTTCATTCATTCAGCACATATTTCTTGAGCACTTCCTCTGTGCTCACAAACATAAGCATATTTTTTTGACATGGCAGATACTTTAGTGAACAAAATAATAGTCTTTTTCCAGTGGTGCCTACGTTTTACTTAGGGAGATGAAGAATATGAAAGCAACTAAACAGATGGTCAAATTTAGGTAGTAATAAGTACTGTGAGAAAAGTGACACAGGGAGGGTAAAGAATATGAGGATAGGCTCCTGGGAGAAGAGCTGTTTTGCGGAGCTCTTGGGAGCACTGAGAGGGCAGCTTGTGGCTCTCTGAGGTTCCCACAGCACAGCAGCAGCAAGTGCACATACTCCATGCAGAAGCCAGCTGTGCACCACTGGGAATGCTGGGTGGTCTCTGTGGCAGAATAGAGACTAAAGAGAATGTCATGGGTGACCATGATTGAGAGGGAAGCAGAGGCTCACTCTGAGAAGACTGTATAGATCAGAGTTTGGGGAGTCTGGATGTTTTACTAATCTAAATGGAGTTCTGGTCAAGGGTATGCCGTGACCTAATTTATGTTTTAAAAACAAGCTCACCTGGTTGTTATTTAGAGGACAGAGGTAGGGTTTAGGTTAGGAGGTGTCACCAGGGTGGTGGCACTGCTGTGGAGGGGAAGTTAAGCAGACTCACTGCTGGGGTGGGTATGGGGTTTGAGAAGGGAAAATTGGGGAGCTAGTGGGAAAATAGATAATTAAGAAGGATATGCCCTTGAAAAATTATATAAGATAAAGGCTAAAAATGGACCATAGAGCCAGATAGAGGGCACTGTTAACCAGACATGCAGTTTCAGAGGAAATTTGGGGGACGAAAGTCAGATTGGAGGAGACTAAAGGCGCAATGGAGTATTAGGAATTAAAGACAATAAATATATGGAGACAATGTCCATGTGTTAGACATAACAGAACAGGCAAGTGGGGAAATACCTGAACCCTGCAGATGATTTTTGTTCATTTGTTTTTAGGATTTGAGATGTTAAAGCATGCTTGCATGCTGATGGGCAAGATCTAAGATCTGGATGAGAGGAGGCCATTAATGATTAAGATAGGGATGAGTGGAGAGCACCGTGGCTTGAGTAAATTGGCCAATTTGAAGAGAAATGGTAGTTCTAGTTGCTTCTTCAGGTAAAAATGAAAGAACTGAGAAACAGTTAATGATGAAAATTAGAGAAGAGGGGTGTTGAAGGCTTAAAGAGGGAAGAAAAGATAAACACTCTTCATGAAGTTTGGCAGGGAGAGTTATGTAGAGAATGTAAGTCATACCTCTGTGTTTGCAGAAGCTACAATAAGCTCGTGAGTGTTTCCTCCAAATAAATTTAGCTGGCTAGGTACAGGCTTAAACTACTTGGGTCTAACCAGGGCTGAGATTTAGCTGGAACAAAGGCACTGAAAGGCCAGGTGAAAGGGGTGATTAAGAATCCTAGGCCAACAACAGAAGATGAGAATGCTGTGTGTGCTCAGTGTGCAGGGGACGCAAACTCTATGGTTATTATGGATGTGCAAGCAGGAGTTGGAACAGCAGCCAGGGAAGGTGGACTGAGAGCCCAGATCTGGGCACTGGCTTCAAAAGCTGAGTTACCACAGTATATGGGTAAACTGTATCCCAGAGTCCCTTGGGTAGTGCAGGAAAAAATAGCAAAGAAGGCCTTGAAATCCTCAGTAAAGATAAGTGATTCCACAGCCCAAAGATGGCTCCTAAAGGAAGAGAAGGAGGGAGACTGATTGATTGATCACTTCTGCTTCAAAGGAAATGTGGAAAGGTAGGAAAATACTGTAATTGAAAAGCAAAATAAGGAGCAAGGAGCTTACTTCACCTCCAGACAGTCGAGTATATGACCCAGGGAAGGCAGAGTTAGTGTTTTTCTTTTCTTTTCTTTTTTTTTTTTTTTTTTTTTTTTTTTTTTTTTTTTTTTTTTTTTTTTTTTTTTTTTTTGTGGTACCAGGGATTGAAATCAGGACCTTGAGCTTGTCAGGCAAGCATGTATTCCACTAAGCTCCCCAGCCCCCAGAAGGAAGAATTACTATCAGCCCAGAAGCTACAGTAGAAGCAGTGCCCTCATCAGTTTAACAGGAAGCTGAAGGGACATTTAGAGAAGGCCCTGACTTACAGATTTTGTGATGTATGAGACAGAGTCTGGAAAAGTTGGGAGATTGAATCAGACCAGGCTGGAATACCATGCAGTATAAGAGTGTAGGTGGTGATGGAAGGGTATCCAGGGAGGTCAAGGTAATAGGGGACATAAGATGTATTACTCTTGCTTTGCTCCTATGGGGCAAAGCTTTCCAGAGCTTGCCTAAAAAGCAGTTTCTGATAGTAAAGTCAAGAGAACTGAGCCCAGGAGAGGAGTGAGCATACCCATGGCTTACGTCCCAGGTGTACTGTCTGCTCTTGCACATAGAGCAAGAAGTTACAGGGCCTTCCCAGCCTTGCTATTTTTACCTGTAAAATAGGGATAATTCTAGTCTTGCAGATAAATAAGATATTGAGAGAATAAGTATACAGAACCCAAAAAAGGACCAGGTTTATACATTTCCAGTTCCCACTTATATTCTGTAATGGTTTATTCAGTTGTTGATATTAATGTCAAAAGAATTTAAAAATATAAGAACATTTACAGATAAATGTTTGGTTCATTTGTTGGTTTGGATGAATACTATGTGCACATTTGTGTGATTCCAGTATTTGTTGATAATGTTGAGTTTTCCATGCTGTGGTTTTGTTCTGATGTATGAATGATAGAATATATTTCTACCCATCTTATCCCATATAAAGTCATACTGATTTTTGTGTAACACATAATGAAATAGAGAATGATTGCCTCAGGTCTTTCAGGTTTAGAAACAATTTCTAAAGGACAAGTCTGAATTTGTGTAATATAAACACCTTATTTTCTTTATTTGATACAAAATAGCATTTTTAAAGTTACAATGGAGATAAATACCACAGATAATTATTTTCATTCACAATGTGGAAAAATATGAAAAGCCTTTTCATTTGCAGTTAAAACATTTTTGAAATACAACTTATCTTGTTACCAAATATTTCAGGGAAATGTGGCATTGAAATAAGTAAGATTTTTTTGTCAATTTAGAAAGCTAATTCTTTTAAAAAAACAGTGATTTATACTGTAGTGGAAAGCTGTTGGTCTTTTCCCAAATCTGAAAGCTCACTGACCTTCCATTTGAACCCAGCTGTAATATAAACATTTTCTTGAGATGGTTAGGGTTTGTCCCGCCAATCTGGAGGGTATTAGTGGTGTTCTCTTCCAAGGAAGTTAGACTCTCCGGATAATTCTCAGGCACTCTTTCTAGGTCAGAAGCTGTCGTAGACATCATATACTTCTTAATTCTTCCTTGGTTTTGCTAATAATGCCTATTATGTCTCTTGGAAATCTAATTAGTGCAAGGTATAATTAACTTTACTTTGAAGTAGAAGGTAAGGGTGGTTTTATTTAGTTTTTTTTTTTTTTTATCTTTTCAGTGCTAGTTACTAAGTATGTAATATTTAGTAATAATTATTTACTAAGTGTGTATATTTAGTTTTTAAATGTGCTGGGGCTGAGGTTGCCCTAGCACATTTAAAAACTCTTCCTTTTCAGGCATCTATTACTTATCCAAAATGTATTTGTTCAAAGCTAAGCCAAGTTACTCTGTTACCTCCTGGTGATCCCCACCCCCTTTAAACTTTTTGAGATGTGCTGAGCAGTGTTTTTCAGACTTCAGGTCATGGCCCATTAAGAGGTTGTTAAATCAAGTTAGTGGACTGCAGTCAGCATTTAAAAAAAAAAATTAAATAGAATATATTTCTTAAAGTATTGTTTCATGATTCTGTTGTTGCATTCCTACAGATATATTAGTGTGAATCTAAATTTATGCATGAGAAATATAATATTTTTTGCTATGTATCATCATCAAAGATTGCAAACTTAACTACAGAGAATGCTTTAGGTAGAAGTTTTATGGCCTTTTAAAATAAGCATTTCCATAGAATCTTGCATTTTTGCATTTGTTTCAAATCTTGAACTTTTAGCTCTATATCTGATACCATTAGTTGAATACTTTAGAAAAAGTTTAGAAATCTGTACTTTTAACAAAGCCATGTTGTTTCAAATTGATTTTTCTTTTCAAATTCTGACCTTGTCTCATGATCAAAAGCTGAACTGCCAGAAACTGGCATGAACTGCCATGTTTTCAAGAAACATGTAAGACTGTCATACTCATTAATAGGTATAGTGAAATGTGTGAGATAGAACTTTCCCTCTCTGTGAAATCTCAAATTTTAGCAGTCTTCTGTTGGAATATATAAGTTTGTATGTATTTTACGTGACCTCCTCAGAAGTAATGGTATATTCATTCTCAACGTTCAAATTCAAAAGAAACTTTAAAAACAATTTGTCTTATGCCCTGTGAATGTTGTCCGATTTCTTAGTCTTACAATGAAGTACTTCTTCCTACTTGCATTGTTTTCTACTCGTTAAAGACACTACCACTGAACTGTTGCTAGTTATTATAACATCTTGCATTAGTTTTATATTGGGGCCCTAATATGATAGATATCTTTGTTAGTCTTTTGGGGATCAAGGAGGACCAATTTATGAGTTTAAACTTGTGAGAATTTTTCCATTGTGAACTTTGTACTATCATATTCCTACCCCTTAATTTCTCCAAAGGTCTTTCTCACCTGTAAAACATAGATGATAGTCTAGTCATACTCCAAATATCAAACATGTCTTAATATCCTTTTATATCCTCAAGAAATGACAAGTCATAGTGTACTGATTAATAATGTGGAGATTAATATATCTTTTTGTTTTTAAATTTGGTACAGGAATCAAACTCAGGACCTTACATTTTCCAGGCAGGCGCTGTGCCACTGCACCACATCCCTGGCCCCTGAGTAGCCGTTCTTATGTTAAATACTATCAGAATAAAACTACAACACACTGAGGATCCTGCCTGGTGATTGACATTTGATTGTTAATACAAAAAAATGATGTGCTCTACTCTCCCTTAAATAATAGGCATATAAGGCAGGTAGATGGCTAGCAGTCCCTAGATAGCTTATTAGTTATTGGTTTTGACTGTCAAATGCCATGGTCACATCCAGGTAAATACAGAAAACTACACAGTAATTATGTTGCTCCTTGAAACATTCAGAAACTACTTGTAGTTCATTTTAATCTCAGCTATATCACTTTAGGAATAAAAGAACAGGTTAAAATGCAGAATTGGAGTAGCTATTGGTTGGTGTCTCCCAGCTTATACATGTAAACCACCTTGTTAACAGTGTTTGTTCTTAAGATATATGAATCACCTAGGTAAGATATCTGGTCTGCCTACCAAACAATTATCTCAGACTGTCTCTACTAAATTATTTTACAATATAGGGGTAAATTAAAGTTATCAAAATATGAGCAACTGTATTTAAATACTAGTAAGATTATGCCAGAAATTTCAATTCAAGGTGAAAAATGACATTCTGTATCCTTGATTCATAGTGTGTAAACAAAAATGCAGTCATGCTAGGAAGATGAATCAGACATCATTTAAAGTTATTTTGTGTCATACTTTAATAAGTATCATTTGTGTGTCTGCATATTTTATTTTATGTTGTGTGCTGTCATGAAAATAGACTTGTGTACTTTAGTATGAAAATGAAGTTTTCTTTGGTATGAATATTCTGTAATATTACTTGAGTGAAAACTAATGTTAACTATTCTTTAAGTTATGGGCACATTGTTACATACAAAATGTCTCAGAATGAGCTGGCTTGATTTTATTTTTTAAATTAGTATTACAATGCTTGGTACATAAACCCCCCTTACCCCTCAAAAAAAAGTCTTCATATTTTTTCTCTCCCAGTTGCTTTGGTGCTCATCCAGAATTAAATAGAATAATTGATGCATGTGATTAGTACAAAATATACTTTAAATACAAACAAATAATCCATTTCCCAGTTATTTTTTATTCACTATACAGATATTGCTATAGCCGATCATCCATTGTATGGGAATAAATGGGGAAAAATTGAATTTTTGCACACATGATTGACTTCTTATGCAAAACTCAAGGCTAGTTATCTTGAATAAAAAGTTTATGTAGGGTTAATGTTTGATATGAAGTGATAATAAAATTATTTATTTTCATTTTGAAAATAATGAAGCATTTCAAGAATAAAAACATTTCATGCTTGAATTTTTTCCCCCTAGTACTGAGGACCTTAAGCCAAATCCCAGGACCCCTCACTTTATTTTGAGACAGGGTCTCAGTAGATTGCTTCATTGCCTAGGTTGGGCACAAACTTGGTGATCCCTTTGCCTCAGCCTCTCAGAGCGCTAGGATTACAGATGTATGCTGTCGTGAGTGCCTCACACTTGAATTGTGGAATATTGGCTAGACATCGAAGTAGACCATTTGAACTATGCAGTTGATAGTGTTTAGACTATGATTTTATTTATTTATTTATTTATTTATTTATTTATTTAGGAACCAAGGATTGATCTCAGGCCTTTGTGCTTGCCAGGGAAGCACTTATTCTACTGAGCAATCTCCCTAGCCCCAAGACTACGATTTTATAAAAACAACACAGTTAAAAGAAATATTTGGGGCCAAATAGCTCAGCGGATTAAAGCTCCTGCAAGCAGGCACAAGGGCCTCTGGTACGATCCCTGGATCTGCCACTGCTGCCGCCCCTGGGGCATGCTGAAATGCCGGTTGAGATTGGCCATGGTAGAGTATGCCTGTAATCCCAGCTCTTGAGAGGCTGTACCAGGCAGATCACGAGTCCTGTCTAATAGTGAGACCCTGAACACCCTGTAGACCCTTCCCTAAAATACAAAAAAAAAAAAAAAAAAAAAAAAGATTAAATAAAATAAATAAATATTTGGGCTGGCCAGATAGCTCAGTGGACTAAAATGCCTGCTTAGGCAGAGTGCAGTGGCCAGGGTTTGATCCCTGGCATGGCATGTTTCGGCCCCACCTCACTGAGACAGTGATTGCGACTGGGTGTGGTGGTGTGCTCCTGTAATCCCAGCACTTGGGAGGCTGAAAACAGGAAAATCACTGAGTCTGATCTGTGCAGTGAGACCCTGTGTCAAATACATAAAATAATTAAAAAATAAAATAAATATGTGATATCTTTTCTATAAATATAAATAATCTTGAATATCATTTTAGACGATGTTTGTTCCTTAGTGTACAGTGCCAGAGTAGTTTGGAAAGGGTGAGGAGAAGTGGAAAGCCACTTCTTTCTGGCAGTGCATGCTAAGTTTGTTTTATTTTGTGCTGTGCTAATAGGAAAGTGTATAGGTACAGAGACACCCATTCTCTGCTGGTGTATTTTGATTTTAAAAGAATGTCTGATTAGTATAGATGTTTTTGTTCTACAATGTAGATGGCTTGACTTAGTGAATATATGTACTTTGTTTTCGCTTAGGAGTTTGAAATTCCCTGTGAGCTTTGTTTGTGAAGCCCAGTGATCTGCCTACCCAACAATAACAAACACAGAAGTCAAATGTATAGGTCCTTTACACATCTTTAATTAATATGTTGACCATTTTTCTTTAACTTTTCTTAACTAAACTCATTTTTTTGGTACAAGGTCATTATCTTAGCAGTAACCCTATAAATGAATAAATATTTTTAAAAATCTATTGTTTAAAAAAATGTTTAAGGGCTGGCAAGATAGCTCAGCAGACTAAGTGCCTACATAGGCAAACTCAAGGACAAGTGTTCGATCCCCAGCGCTATGATGGCCCCACCCTCAGGCCAACCACTGAACTCAAGCTTGGTGGCTCATGCCTGTAATCCAAGTGCTAGGGAGGCTGAAAACAGGATTACTATGAGTCTGAGCTGCGTAGTGAGACCCTGTACCAAATATATATTTTTTAAAAAAGAGTTAAATATACACATTACAGAAAAATTAGAAGGCAGAAATCAAATAATGAATACAACAATTTTTTTGTATTGTGAAGAAAGATCCACTTAACAGGAAATCTCTTATGTAGTCATCATGCCATGTTGACAACTGGAAGTCACTTAGGTTGCACTTACTAGCTGCCTTTAAATTTGTATGAGTTGTATCAAAACATATGCATGAAAACGTAAAAGATCATTTCTTGACTCTGCCTCTGTGTCCTACACACCTGTTCATCAATGTTTTTTTCTCACTGGTATCCCAGATCCTCATTGTGTGGTTTTAGATAGTGTAGAATCGACAATCCCTTTGTATTGTAAGAAGCAAGTCTATTTTCTGTTTGTGGTAACAGACTTCCAAAATCTATATTATTGTTACCAATTCAGTTCAGTTGTTTACAGTGAAAGAGTGATTGTGTGATTGGATGAGCACAAGGAAGTAATATCCTCTGGATACCAGAACTGCTGTATTTTTGAAGTTCACATTGCTTCGTCTGCTTTGAGAAATGGTTAGCCTATATTGTTCAATCAATGTGCTGCCAATAAATAAAAGATATAGATGTTGTCATTCATTAAAGACTTAGATTTTACTCTAATACAGTGATTCCAGAGTAGTAAGATGCAAAAAAAAAAAAAAAGCCAGATATGACACTGTATATAAAGCAGTAAAGCATTTGGTTAGCATGTATGACACCCTGAGTCTAATCCCTGGCACTCCTATATCCCCCAAAAAAGTCCACATAAAGACTCAGGAGACTCTCCAGTACCACATGCCGCGCCAGCCCCTCCCTTAGGTTCACTGAGCCAGTCACTTAAGACTTGGCGTGGTAGTGCACACCTGTAATCCCAGCACTGAGGAGGCTGAAAACAACAGGATCACTGTGAGTCTAAGCTGTGTAGTGAGACCCTGTACCAAATACATTTTTTAAAAAGTCCACATATAACAAGAATAGGGACCAATAAGTCGGAGTGAGCCCAAGTAAGAAATAGTGTTTGTCATCCTGTTGACTACCAAGTGTGAGAACCTGAGAGAAATAATATCCAAAGATTATACTAGATACAGTGAAAAGGAAAGAAACTACTCAAAGAACAACTGGGATGGGGAAAAAGAAAAAAGGAAGGGGGTAAAAACATAGGCTAGCTAAGCTAACTGTACTAATTTCCCTTAGTTCACTGAAAAGAACATAGTGCTTATATTGTTTGATCAATTTTGCATGCTTGTACCTAGTTATTTGAGCAACTAGTTTGAAAATAACAGTATGCAACGTAATAATCATTGTTAATTTTCTATTATCTTGTTTTGAAATTCTGTATTGTTTTTGTTGTTTCTTTAAAAAAAATTAGATTCTCTTTATATAAATAGTAAGGATCCAGTCTAAGAGAATCCTAAAAGAACAAAAATTATAGGCAAGATATATTTTTAGGTATGAGGTAGGTAGATAGAAAAAAGAACATGTATGTGATTATCTATGATTTTGTAAACAGTGACAGTTTGAAAAGATCTGTCACACACACACACACACACACACACACACACACACACACACACCTGGAATTGGTTCCAGGATCTTTCCTCCTTCATAAAGATTCATAAATACTAAAATTTTCAAATGTTCAACTTATAGAAAATGGTATAGTATATGCATATAACATGCAAATGTCCTCCTATGTAGGTTAAATCACCTCTAGATATTTAAGATACCTAATATAATATGGCATAAATATCAACATAAATAGTTGTTTTACTGTCTTAAATAAGAAGTGGTGACAAGCAGAAAAAATCTTTACACATTCAGTACAGAAGTAATGTTTTTCTGAATATTTTCTGTCCACTCCATGTTGAGCCCACAGATACAGAACCCACAGATACGGAGAGCTAACAATAATATATGTGACTCTCTGTCATCCCTAAGTAAGGCATTAATAGGTAATATTAAATACTAGACCAAACTTTTTCAAACCATTTCCTAGATTAGGAAATACAAATTGATTTTTCTGCTCATGTAACACGGTCACCTGAACAGAAAATGTAAGTGTATCTTCATAGTATTTCAGAAGTCCTGAGTAGTATATTAATCTCCGATACATGTTTCCTCCTTTTTTTTTTTAAACTAGGAGGACTTAATTTATATCGCAGTCTAGTAGTCAATATTTTTTACTGAAATAAAAAGGAAAAAGAGGAAAGTACCTGCATATAGTTACTTTTTAAAAGCACCACACTTGAAAAGATCAGATAAGAAACAGAATTTATCTGAGAAAATAATTTCCAATAACTAATTTTTATGGGCAGCAGTATTATAGAACCGTTTGATCCTGTGTCCATTTTTCCTTGCTCTCACTACAAAATTAGCATAAGAACATAGAAGGATTTGTATTTTTGTAGCACATAAATACTTTATGATATAGCTAAAGAGGAAAAGGAAGTTTGTAAGTCCCTTAACTGTCATTGTTACTAATTTAGCTACATTTTCTATAATTTCAGCACATCTTTCCGATAGAATTTACCATAGTTTAAATATACAATAATAAGTGGATTCAGTGGTAGACATAGCTTCTGATTTCTTCAGCCTCTGACTTTCTCTTTATAGAATTATATTTGTAGCAAATTTATGGTATACACTATAAGCAAAACAAGAACTTAATTTGAACCTACTTACTCAGTTAAATCTGTTCAGTGCCTTAGTAAAAGTAGCATTGCCTAGTTTTCCTGGTCTTTTGCTTTGGTTTTATTTTCATGTTGCATTTGGTTCATCCACCTAGTCACCCGCATAACATTTCGAATGCATGGAGTGTTTTGTATGCAGCATGTGTTGCCTCATTTAATTCACTTCTCACTATAACTGAGTCAGATTTTGTTACTGTCCTCATGATGAATGAAGCATGGAGAAGTAAAGTCCCTTTTCCCTGTACTGCTGACAAACTTTGAGTCCCAAGGAACTCTTGGTAACCACTACACAACGTTTATATTCCTGTTGAACTTGAATTTCATTTCAGCTAAAGATCTCTTACTTTTTTTTTTTTTCCATTTATTTTTATTCTATTGAAATACAAATGTCAATCAGACAGTTTCAAAACACCATAACCATACAGAGTCGATGAAATAATACATTGCAAACTGTTTTCATAATGTTTTGGTATTGTACAAGGTACATACATGATATTATATTTACAGGTATTTATGTAGCTGAATTATATCACAGATTCAATAATTATTTACCTAGTGGATGACCATAGCAC